>AWWV01009154.1:0-31872 GCA_001974805.1 Corchorus capsularis
TTGGAGGTTTCTATTTAATTGTTATTCTCAATAATATTCACTGCTTTGATTAATTGTTTTCTTTAATTTCTTGATTGCCTTTTTTAGTTAATTCACTTAGTTAGATTTAATTTTAATTCTTCTTTAAATTCTCTTTATTAAATTTGTTTTGTTTGAGAAAAGGAAGAGTCGTTCTCTCTGTGGGATCGACCCCTACTTGCCCTAGCTAGTTTAGTTAGTAATTGTTAGGATAATTATTTTTATGATTGCTGACGACCGATCAGTTAGTAATATGAAGATCAAGAATTCCTTAACCAACATGTATATCACAATCTTATGCTCTACTTATAAGTTGCACATGCTTCACTAGTGAGGTAACAGATTTATTGAGAGACACTTAAAAAAGTGCTTCCATGTGCCAGGTTAGGGATGTCAACAGGTAGTACTTTAGCGGGTACCCGGACCTACCCGACCCGATAATATAGGGTTCGGGTAGTCTATTATCGGGTTTCATACGGGTTCTGGTAGAATGTTTAGTACCCGACTCGGGTTCGGGTATCACCCCTTGGGTACCCGAACCCGATTTTATATATATATATATATATAATTTATATATCTGAAATTATAAAATATATAGTATATGTCAACGCTGTTGCTTGAACCTGGTACCTTGAATATATAAAAAACTTTATTTAGTGTTATTAGCCATCTGAACCAAATGTAATGTTTGATATAATATAATCTAAAAATTAATATAATGCTTTCTTTTTGCCCTAAAATTGAAAAAAAAAAACCAACAACAAAAATAAATACTCCTCTCACATATCAGAAATTAGAAAACCCTATTCTCACCAAAACCCAATTCCCATTTCTTCCCACCCCACTGCTCACCCTCCCTGCTCTCACCTCTTCCTCCTTCTTCTTCTCTTTATTTTTCCCCAATCCTTAAGAAAACCTACCCCGTCGCCGCTTGGATCTCGTCATCTTCAAGCATATTTTTAAAACTTGGGTTTAACCCATTTGATTTCTTCTTGGATCTCGTCATCTTCAACCAATTTAGTGAAGCACCGCCGCTCTCTTTGATTCTGTAAACAAGGTACATAACATTTGGCTTCTCATTTGTTTCTTTATTTTATTCTATAAGTTTTAAGTTCTTTGATCATGATGAACAATGCCCAACAAGTTTTTTTCTGACTCTTTTTCATCTTCCATAAACAATGCAACCACAACCCTGTTTCATGTGTTTGGATTCAGTTTTCTAGTGGTTAAATGGCACCAAGTTGGACACCAAGTTGGACTGTTGGAGTAATTTTAATTGATGCATTTGTTGTTTTAAGTTTGTATTTGGATTGTAATTCAACCTATTAAATGTTTTTGAATATTATGTAATGTTTATGAATTTATGTTGTTGAAGAGCTCTTGAAAAGCTCTTTTTACTCTCTGTGCCGAATTTGATGTTCTATTATATTGTTGACTTTGACTTTGAATAATCGGGTAATTATCGGGTAGTTAATGGGTAGTGGAAATTTTATAGGGTAGGGTTCGGGTAGGAGGTTTGTAAAAAATACCGGGTATATGTAGGGTTCGGGTACCCTGAAATTTTATAGGATTAGGGTACGGGTACCATGAAATTGACGAGTACCCTACCCGTTGACATCCCTATGCCAGGTACTCCAGCTTGTAACTTTCAATAAATGATTGGATCTTTTTGAACAATTTCAAGACAAAGTAAAATCATATTAGAACATAAATATGAAAAGAAAACACACACACACACACACACATATAAACACAAATATATCAACATGCAGAACATGTAACAATGTGGATCTATAGAACATTACAGTTCGCATGCCTAACATTGTTAAATGGTTTTACAAAAGAATGGTTTTGTTTGTGAGCAGCATCCAGTACATGTGTTAAAATGATTAATGCATGAAAGTAGTTAATACAAATTTTAAAAAAGGAACAATTGTTTGAAGAGAACATGGTAACGTTTAACAAAATATAACACATCAGAACATAAACTCTTATCTTATTGATGATGCAATATTCTTTATAGCTTGCGGTTCGGTAGATAACTGTTGCGTCAATCTCTTTGAACAAAGTTTTTGCGAAGAACTCAATAGTAGCGGGGGGCGTGCCAGTTATTTTGCTGAAAATGACAAAGAAGTTGTAGAAACATTTTGGTGGTGCGCGTAGCACAGGAAAAATAAATCAGAGTGAGTGAATTGCGGGAACTGGATCAAAGTCACACCGGAGCATTTAAATCATTGATCCAAAATTGACTCGAATGCGTTTGAAAAGATTTTTTTTTTCTAAAAAAGAGATTGAAATAACAAGCTGATTGTTATTCATATGAAAAAGATGTAACAAATGTTTAACGTCTTGGGATGATGCTGAAAGAGAAGAAAAACTCGTGGAGAGTTGTTTAACGTCCTGAGACGAGATTGAATTGAGAAAATATTGAAGAACAAGGCTGACTCGTGTTGAAAAAAGATAATTTTGGAGGGTTGTTGCATAAAAATGGCGTTGGGCCAGAGAGAATAAACGCGGAGCTTAGTTTTTTGCACGGAGCAAATTTGTGAGAGGCACTAAGCATTGAAAAATGAAGGGGGAAGGCCTCAACTTTTCACCAGGGTTTATCCCGTTTGGTATTTTCTCCATTTGCTAATTACTGAATAATCCTTATGTTCTATATGGTTTGTGTTGAATTGTGAAAGTAAATTTCAGTTGTGTTGACTATTTTTTAGATGATTAACTATGTTTACTCACATTATAGTGTGTTTTAATGGACCGTATTAAGTGTCGAGGATAAATGATCATTTCTACACTTGCCTATCTTTTTGAGTTTTTTTTTTCTTTAATAATTAGAAGAGTTATAGTTGTTTTGCTAAAAATCCATTTTTATTCTATACTCATCTAACTCCATCAATAGTGTGAAAAATATCAGCATGTATTGAACTGTTTAGAATGAATGCAAACACTTTTTCTTTTGGTACAAAAATGCAAGAACTTTTAAATATATTCTATTTCACTTTAAAAAATAAGAAAATGACTAAATAGATTTACAATGTTTTATATCTTACTTTCTGTAACTGTTTATAAAATAGATGCATCAAATAAACAAAAATATCTCACATAAGAACATGCATGTAGCGCAAGCGCAGTCTATCCCTCTTGTCTACATATTATTTTTGTAACCACGTGAAATTGCTAAACACTCCTTCTAACTTTTAACCTGGTGCGACCTTATCGCCATGTTTTAGTCTTTTCTCACATGGTTAATTACTAAAAAATCCTACTAATCGTAAGAGGGTTGTTTACAATCCATTGGCTTTGTATGTAATTTTAGGATTAGAATGCAATTAATAGCTTTCCCACCATTTTTTCCCTTGCATTAATGTTTTATGCTTAAGTATCTGGCTTTAATATTTTCCCTTGCCATTATTGTGCATTCATGATGATAGGTCCTTTGGTTTTATCAAGTAATTAGATTTATCAAGCATGATTTGATTTGTAATTGAGTGGGTTATTTTTGTTCATGAAAAAAAGGGTGTTTGATCTTTGATTGAGGAGAGAGAAATGTTTTTTGTGTTTGTGGGAAAAAAATTTCAGATTTTTTTATTATTAAAAAAATAAATTTCAATAAAAAAATATTAAAACAAAATATTTAATTTTTATGCCACATATCACATGCCACGTCAGCGAATTAGACACCGTTAATGCCACGTAAGCAAGTTTGACGGGTTTGTCATGGCTTGCTAATGTGAGAGGGACCTCGGGTGATCGAGTCGGATAGTAGATAGACGAATTTGTAGAAAAAAAAAAGTACAAGAACCAAAATCAACATTTCGTATAGCACAAGGGACCTCTTGGGTACTTTTACCAAAATAAAATGTAGGAGTGAGCAACGGTCGGTTTCGGTCGGTTATCGGTTTTTAATGTTAGGTTATATCGGTTAAAAGTATTTGAATTGTAACAATCGACAACCGACCAAACTAAGGGATAACCGAAGCAACCGACTGAAATCGGTTGTCGGTCGGTTATCGGTTGTATAACAGTTGATTTTAGTCAACTGAAATTCTGCTTAAATGATCAATCCTGCATACAATTCAGACCTGCTAATGCATAATATATAGAGTAATATAAAGTATAAGCACATAATCATTAACATATTTAAGTAGCAAGCTGGCAAAATATAAACATATTCATTAAATACCAAAGCTTGCTAATGCTAAGGAACCTAAAGTTTAGGTCATAAACTGAGCTTGCTATCTAATTCTAATATAAAACTCTCACTGATCAAAACATAGGAGAGCTGTCTTTAAGAGTCTACACTATCTCTCTAGTCTCTATGTTGTATTTTGTAAGCTCTTCATCCTTCAATCTTCAGACTTCAATCAAGTATGAACAAAATGAATATTCTGCTGCCACTGCCACTATACAAGCAGCAACCATCAGCTGTCTAGCCATGTACAAAAAAGAATTACGAGTACCAGCAAGCATTTACAAAAGCAACTTGTTATGTACAATTCACTTAGTCTTAAAAAAAAAAGGCCATCAAGCCTTCAAACATCAATTATAGGGTCTATTGAGACCCTCTTCAAATCTGTAAACAATAAGCACACACATATATATAGTTAGTCATTGCAGAATACAGATTACGATTAAAAGAAATAAGTGCTTGAAAAACTTTAAAAGAAAACTTGACCTTCAGCGAGTTTATCAAACTCTTGTATCTCATCAATTTCAGCAGTGGGTTTGTATTCCAAAGACCCTCGGAGGCAATCTTGTGCACAAATTAGACCTTGAGTAATCTTGGGATTCATTGAGCTTCTATAAACATCAAGGACGCGGCCACGAGTGCTAAAAGCTTGTTCAGAGGCCACCGAGGACACTTGAACAAGTAGGATATCTCTCGCAATAGCAGAGAGGATAGGAAACCTAGGGGAATTGATTTTCCACCATTGCAGCACATCAAACTCAACCCTTTTTTTATCTTTCTCGGGCTTCTCTTGCAAAAAGATATCCATTTCAGTTTTGTTATCATCACTTCCAGATTCGGTTTGGAACTGTCTAAACCTAGCCATAGCACTGTCATCATCATCTCCCATAAGAACATCAGTAGAATCATGGCTGATAGTGGCTTGGGAACTGGCTGACCCTTTCTCCGAAGGTTGAAGCAAATTCTTGTACTCATCAAAAATATCAAATAAAGCATCTTTCACTTTAGTCAACAACAAATAAGCATCATCCTTACCATACATGTTGCTTATGCAGAATTCAACAAAGGTAAGCTTCTTCCTAGGGTCAAAAACAGCAGCCACATAAATCACCAAATTCATTTTATCTAATTGGCCCCAATATTTGTCATATTTGGCCTTCATCCTAGATGCCATTGAACTCAATTCTTTAGATACATTCTTTTCCAGATCTTTCAAAGCGGTATAGACAAGAAAAATTTCATCTATTAAATTGCTACATGTAACATATGAAGACCCGGAAACTTTAACTGTCAAGTTATAGAACTTTTTAAGAAAGACACATAAATTCCTAGCAACCTCCCAATCAAATGCATTAGGAACCCCCCCAGAGTCTTTAAGTTCTTCGCTAAATTGACTATCTGCATCCTCAAAAGCATCAAATGCTTTCTCATACAACAAAGCTTGCTCAAGCATCTTATAGGTGTTGTTCCACCTAGTGCACACATCAAGACATAGTCCACTAGTGGTCTTAAGTTTCTCATTGATGGCACATTCTTTGAACTTCATCAACCTACCATTTGATGCCCTTACATACTTAACAGCCCCTCTTATCTTCTTTACTGCTCCATCAAAATCCTTCAACCCATCACCAACAATGAGGTTCAAAATATGAGCAACACACCTCATATGAACAAACTTACCTCCTAACAACAGTAAGTTGTCCTTGGCAAATTTTTTCCTCAAATAACCCACTGCAGTATCATTATTACCGGCATTGTCCACTGTAATTGTCATAATCCTATCTATATCCCAATCTTTCAAACACTGAGCAAGTGTTTTTCCAATAAAATCACCCTTATGACTACCAATTGGATAAAATGAAAGTATTTTTTTATGCAATTTCCAATCATCATCAATGTAGTGAGCAGTCACACACATAAAAGAAATCTTTTGAATTGAGGTCCAAGTGTCAGTGGTAAGGGAGACTCTACAATTAAAACCCTTCATTTGCTTCTTAAGCTTGGTCTTGCTATCATCAAAAATATCAAAACAGTCCCTAGCTATGGTCCACCTAGATGGCACCGTAAACCTAGGACAGCAAACTTGCATCAAATGTCGAAACCCTTTTGCTTCTACAAATCGAAAAGGCAACTCATCTACAATGATCATCAACCCAATAGCCTTCCTAATTGCATCATAATCATACTTCCAAGATTCCACACCCCCATCTCCATCAACATTAAAAACTAAGGTAGTTTGGGTTGGGTCTTGCTCAGTCTTAGTGCGGATAGTAGCATTAGGGTTTTTAGGACATGCCTTGACATGGTTTAAAACAGTAGTGGTACCATTTTTCTTAGAATCAGCACAATAAACATTACCACAATAATTACATCTAGCCATAGTTGAGCCATCATCAGGATTCTTAAATTTTGTTGCATGTTCCCATGCCTTAGACCTAGTTCTTTGTTTTTTCCTAGTTTGAGTGGGAAGAGGAGGCTTACCTCTACCTCGACGACTACCAGTGGCAGTACTGCCATGCTCCTCCCCTCCAGGGTTGTTCCCATCATCATCAACAGCCGAATGTTGAATAGAAGGATTAAGATCCTCGACTGTTAGAGCATTATCAAGCTCTGACATCTTGAAACAAGAAAAAGTCAGATTGAGATCCCTAAACAACTATAACACTGAGATATTAGAGGCATGAAATGCATGCAAGTGTCAAGATTTACCATGACATGCAAGTTTCCAACCAAAGAACATGATTTATATATATATTCTGATAAAGAAAACAATATCTGATTTACTCCTATCTTATATATTGAAAAGATGGTAAATGGTTGTTAATTGAATAAGCAGTCAAATTGGTCCAAATCATATGAGGCTCTAATTGAACAATCATTGCCATTTCTGTGAGAAATTTAAACCACTTAAAAAGTAAACAGAACAGAGATATGGATCATCATGATTCATGAAGATTTGAGTACCATTTATGCCTTTGTTTCTATATCATTTTGAAAAGGAAGAAAAGAGAAAGAACAGAACAGAGAAACTATGTTCAAGGTAGACAGAACAGTCAACAGAACACAAGGGAAAGAGATTTTGTCCCATGCTTAAAACTTAAAAGCTGCTCTGCTCTATAATTGGCACTTGGCAGAGGTAATGTTACAACTTACAAGCAACCATTTTTCAACAAATAACTGAATTCATAACACGATGATGTATCAGAATAATTAAACCCAAACATGATATATCAAATAATTAAACATGATGTTTCAAAGTCAGAAACCCAAATTTACATAATACCTTTGAAAGTCACTCTCTGTGAATTAAGTTTCGACACAAAGTCAGAAACCCAATTTGCAGAAATGAAAATTCCAAGTATGGCAGAATCTTCTCTCTAGTTCGTAGGTTCAAACAATGAACAATCTAAGACAAGGCAAGAAAGATCAAGTCAGAAATCAAATGAATTAATGAAATATACATCAAATCAGAAAGAACATTTTTAAAATGCTTAAAGAAGGCTTCAATTTTTATTTTTACCTTTGCTTCTTTTTGAAACTGAAAAATCCCAAATCTGGATATCAAATCCCCAATCGATTTCGAATATATATGGAGATTGAAACCCACACACAGGTAAACGGTAAGAGACTAGAGAGTAGAGAGCAAGAGAGGAATAAAACAAAGAAAAATCAAAATGGGTTTTTAAAAGAAAAACCCTTTCTGCAAATCGAAGAGAGATGAATGATATGAAAAGGATTTTGTGTCATTTGATGGTTAAGCAACCTTGAAGGGGAAGAAAAACAATTTTTGATGGGTTTGAATTCTAAATTTTGATCGGAAAACTGAAGATTGAAGAAGGGGAGCGTCGTCGTCGAGAGAAAAACGAAAGGAAAAGAGGAAAACTGGAAAAGGGGATTTTGACCTAAAATGCTTAAATATTTTTTAAGTATATATATTTTCAGCTTATATTATAAATAATATTAATATATATATATATATATATATAATTCGGTCGGTTTCGGTTCGATTTTATCAAAAAATTCCAAAACCGACAACCGACCGAATTAATCAATTACCGATATGGGTACACCGAATAAACCAAAATAACCGAATAACCAATTCGAAATGACCGAAAAATTTCGGTTACGCTCGGTTATTTTGGTTGGAACCGAACTTTGCTCTCCCATAAGGTTCTAGTTGCTAAAAGGATGGGAACTTCCCTGCTAAGTACTATTACTATTGGAAGGCAGAATTTGACTCTATGGGGACACGTGGCATTCAAAGATTGGCTGGAAAGTGGAGTCTTGAGAGCCGTCAGATGCACAAAATATGAAGTGAGGTGGTGAGGCGTCACCATCGGATTCGCTGATTGGATTGAAATTTGAAAGTTTAATAAAGACCTATCAAGGATGCCAATGTCGACTGACAAAGAGGATGTGAGGCCCACGCGCCACCCTTATCTGCTCCGCCACTGGGAAACAACTGCTCAAACAAAACATCATCTCTCTTTCGGATTTCTAGGGCTTTCTTTTCACCACCCGCAAAAGAAAAGTAGATTTTCACCTTTTAGTCTTTTACAGAGATAATTAGAAGAAAAGAGAAAAAAAAAATGCATTCCCGTGACTTTATTTTCTTCACTGTCTTTCTCTTCGAACTCATTTCCTCTGTTCCTCAGGTAATTCATCAAACCCTCATCAATCCTGTTTGTTTCCCTAGAAAAGAGCACAATTTGAAATTTGCAGCGGAGGGGATATTAGAACAATAGCTTCAAGCATTCGTGATTTGATCTTATTCTATAGATCGACTAAGGCCGAAGAGATAGGAAGGTTTGGCATTGGCTTAAGACTTATTCGTTTAGATTCTTTTCTTCTATTTAATTCGTACTGTTCGTCGATTCGGTTCTTCCTTCGCTGCTACTTTCTTCTTTGATAATAATAATTTCTTTGAGCTGTCAACTAAAATAGCTCGATATGAGCGATTGCTGAATGAAGAGCAACAGAAGAGGAGCTCTTCATAAACTCTCAGTTGCTCTAAATTTCATATAAGACAGCCGCCTATATTAATTATAGTAAACGCCTCTGAATAGAAGAAATGAACTCTTAATAGAATGGACTGACTATCAGGATCCTAACTTCGAGTTGGGGATTGCAGAGATAGTGTGAGAAAAGCCTATGGTGTGTCCCGACTTGGTGAAGGTCGCCAAGCAACCAGAAGGGCAGGCAAGAGGTACCCACATGAGAGGGGCAAGCATTACACCTTTGACGTCTCCAAGGCGAGCGGGATATTTGATCACCTGGCAGAGATGGTGTGAGGAGGCATCAAAAGCCGAACCATAAAGACCAAAACAGGATCGCTGCCGAGGATGAATTCGAGTAGTGAGCCATTAGGGATTCGACTTTCAGGCTTACCCTTGACATCCTTGTTAATGCATGGAGAAGGATGGCATCATTGGCCACCAACACAAAGGCCGTACCGGCTATGACGCTGTTTCCAGGCGGAGTGTCGAGGTCGGAATGGGATCGGGTGCCATCGACATCATACGCCCCATTTTCCCTTTCGCCCTAATGAAGTTATAGATCTCACCATGCAGCAACGAAATACCTTTAATGACTAATTCGAACCCAAAAAAGAAGGCATGGTTCTGTAGTCAAAGCAAGGTTGAACAGCTGAAAGGCCAATCAAGGCTCAAGTCCCTCGAAGAGGAATGGCATAAAAAGACTAGGTAATCTGCCGTGAGGCAGCCCTGAAGGCTCCAAAAAAGGGCAACTGAAAGATGTAGCTGCCTAAGGCTCCAAAAAAGGGCAACTGAAATCATCTATACTGATAATTGAATAGGTGCCTTTCCTTACATACAGGAGATCCGATATCTTCTACTATGGAAGTGGTGGTTAGATTAATTCAAATCTCTCTGGGAAATTACCCTTTCCGTAGAACATTCATTCTTACACTTTTTGCTTATTCAGTACTAAGAAAGCTAGCGGTGAGAATTACACACCATTTGCCTTATGATTCAAATCATAGAAGACCACAACAACCACGATTTCGGATATATCAAACCCAACAAGGGACAGCGAAGCGTAGAAGAAGAATTAATCTGCAACAAATCCCAGCATATTTACCTAGTCTAGCCGCTGTCCAATTCAAAGTGCAGTCCCAGTCTCGAAGAAAGGGCTAAACGCACCTTCATTCACCTTCTATTTTCCGACGACCGGTAATTTATCTGGGGGGCATTCATCTCTAGTTTTTCAAAGTAGCTGCGAAGCTCACATGCTGAGTAAAAGTCGAAGAGTTTTGTTGAGAATTAGAATCAAGTACAATGAAAACCCATTTTGCGCTTGCAGGCATATGCGATTGGAAAGTATGAAGATCAGAGCTTTAAGCCTTCTTCACCATTTTTGCAAGCCCTTGAGATACTCCAAGACCAAATTGAGTAAGTTTCCCTTTTTTTTTTCTCTCTTCCCTTTTGTTCTTTTACATGTCCATAAATCATATCATCAACTCCCTTTTTGCTATGTATAGTATAATAGTACTATAGTAGTGTTTAGTACAGCAAATAATAAAACCCAGAAATAGAAATGAAAAAAGAACCATTTAGGTTTATAAAGCATAGAAAATCTGCACAGTAGGAACATTTAGTCTGATAAAGGGTTTTCCTTTCAATCTTTTGATATATCTCAGTTTTACTATTTTTATCCATTATTGGATTTTTTTTCCTGATAAAGGGTTTTCCTTTCAATCTTTGAAGTAAAATGTATATCTCAGTTTTACTATTTTTATCCATACTTGGATTTTCTAATGTCAAACAAACGAGCTTATTGCTTTTCCTAAAACTAATTTTCAGCTATACTTTCAAGAACATTGATCTGTTCCAGATTTCCATGACCCATGCCTCATTCTCGGAGGAGAACAACGAGGCATTAAGCATTCTGGGCGCCAATATCATGGAGACATCAGCTGCAATCCATTCCCTTGAAAAGGACATTGATATGTCTTCGAAAGAACTCGGCAACCTCATATCGGAGATTTCCAAAGTCTCTTCCTGTGCTTTTGATGGTTTGCAACTGGGGCTGCAACATGTGGTTAGAGTTTCTGCAAAGACTGATCCTTCAAGCTCAACTATTGTTTGTGGTGCATTTCGCGCAATGTTTGGTGCTATTGCTATTGATTTTGGGAGCACCGGTAAAGCTGGAAATGTCTTCTGGAGTATTCATGATGGTAAGGTCGAAAGAGCTGCTTCTAGGTTCTGTTATGTGCTGTTAAATGTATTGGATATAGTTTATCTTTGGTAGTTTAGTATTGTGATTGTAGAAGTTAGTAAGCTTGCTCCTATTTCTAGTAAGTGTCTTGAATGTAATGTTGTTTGTGAACATAACATAACCTGGTATGATACATTTGGTGCATATTAAGAGTAGAAATTGCCATTGCAGCATGTCTATCCATGGCGTTTTCAATCTCTATCTCAATATGTTTTGTGATTTCAAGAGACACTGGTTTTTTTTTTCTTTCTTTCTTTTTCATCTTGGCTTTGGCTTTGAATGCTTGCTAATAACTGCTAGAAATGAATCAAATGCAGGCTATATGGCCTGCAAATTATATTTGTTTGTTCAAGTTGGGTTTCAATGTGAGGAAAACTGCAACACCCTTAATAGTGATAGTGACATTTCTTGTGTTATACTTGTACTTAGACAAGTCTTAAGTCTCATCAGTATGATAATAAGGTTTTAGTCTTGCCTGGATTGTCTTGATAGGATTCTTATATCAAAGTAGTGGAGGAGAATCTGAAATCAAACCTTGGCCAGGTGACTGAAAGTTTAATCTTTGTCAGGCCATAATTTGGTAATTAGATGTAGAAGATAAAGGCTGTTTCCAGATATGATGATGTTGCTTGTTGCTGCTGGGAACTTGAAAACATATGGTGCTGATTTGTTGTCTCATGGTTTTCAAAATCATTTTATTTTATTATAAAAAAATAAAAAAAACAATAAATATTGGTATAGGTTCTGATCAAGCATTTTAAGACAACCTCTACCAATATTTTTTCCATGTTAACATGCTTGATTTGTCGTTTTAGTCTCTGTTCTGTACTCTCTTTCTCCCCGATCCCCTCTGATTTACTCATGCCTTCCTCTTTCGTGTTTTGGACCAGCGTGCATCATGGCTCGGGCAATTTCTAACAAGGTTAGGCTCCTCTGATATCTCTCTTCTCTTCTTCTTTCGTGTCTGCAAATGTGCTCTGTGTTCCTAATTCTGCATGTCTCTTTTTTCTTTCATGCTTTGCTTCTCTTTGGATAATCTCCTCCATGTTTTTAGTACTGCTGTTGTTGGTTTCTTGCCCACTTTCATCTATCATGTTCTCTCTGTGTTTCTTCACTGGTTTTCGTTTCATCACTGGTGAAAATCTTCCTCTAACTCTTGCAGGAATCAACCCATATATGTTGAAGCCTCTCCAGAGGTTAAAGATGAAGATGAAGTCTCTCCAGAGGTTAAAGATGCAGATGAACTCTGATGCTGAGAAAAAACAAGAGCTAGACATCTCACAAGAAACCCAACCAAAGGAACACAATTTTTTGTTTTTAGTATATCCTTAAAAAGTAAACCAACCTAATCCGTATCAAGTACATTTGCAGTTCAGGCAAAAGGCTGCACAGGACATTTTGCCAATGGATTAATCTTTACCACGTGTTAACTTATGCATTTACACATGGAGAAACTATGCTTGTTGATTTGGACATCTTTCGTTGCTTACGTGTATCTGCTAGCTTGCTTTCCTTGCTGAACTTATTCAGTGCATGGTTTTAATTCACTTGCTTGATGACTGCTGACTTTTTGGTATGCTCTGTGACTGATTGCAAGTCCCCGTTCTTTTAATTTCTTAATTACTGCTCTTGTCGTTCTGCCCTTTGAGACCAGCCTGACTCCTTAGTCGAAAAGCATCCAGGCTTCCAAATCTTCTTTTCCTTCTTTTTATTTCCACCTGCACTTCCTGCTGCTGCCGGTTTTATTTCATCACTTGGACCAACAAATCTCCCATTCTGATTCTGAACAATCTCTTTAACTTCAGGTTTCTGTACAAGGTTCAGTCCTCAAACCCAAAAACCCATTTGAGCTATTCCATTGAAAATTTATCCCAACCTGTAGAAAGACCAACTATAGAACAAAAAAATTAACGTTGACAGGATAAAATAAACTAAAAAGGAGACTATTTAACTTGGTTTCTCTGAACTGTTCTCTTGCATTTGCATTTAACAATCGAACTTAAAACTAAAAATACTCTAATTTATCGAAAATAAAAAGTTAAGAAATTGTAAGTCAACCAATAAAAGATCTATCAGAAATACCCGAATGAACAAAGTTGATTCTTGATTCTGTGAAGCCCAAAACTGATGCAGCATTTAATGGCTTGGCTTTATATTTTCTCCCTCTTATTCCTCTACTCTGTAGCAAGAGTTTTCACCTCTTATTCCTCTTCTCTGCAGCAAGAAACCTCGTATTCCGTCATTTTAGTGGCTGAAAACTTTCCACATCGTATTCCATCAACATCTCAGCATACTTTTTTCGAGACTTGAATCCTTGAATTAAGCAAGTTACATCAAAACCATAGACGAAATTATATTATGAAAGGAGTGCAGAAACTGAGCAAAACAGGCTAACTTTGTAGTCCTAAATAAAACGGTTTCATCACATCAAGAACTTGGAGTACTTTGATATGCTTAATTTACAGCTACAAAGAATAAATGAAGCTGATGAAAATGGAGGGTGATTGAAGAGTATAAAAGTTAAACGAAAGTTAAGGAAATTGCTTCCAAAGGGGCACTGAAAGATATATGACGTAGAATGAGCGATACAAACAAAAGTCATGAAATGGGAATTGCTTAAATACTATAAAACCTATTTACCAAAGACAAAGGACACAGAAAGAGAAATGGAACCTGAACTATTACCAATTGGCAACTCAGAAGGAAAAGACCAAATCGAAGAACTAAGCACATACAGCAATGAATGCAAAAAACAGCTATGAGGAAAGCAAAAGTCATTTTTCCAATCATCCAAGCTATAAACAAATGAATGATCCCTTATCAAATGGACCAATAAATTTAAAATTTTTAGTATTTCTTAGATTCATGAACCCTATTAAGTTTGGTGGAATCTTTCATTCACATCTTGTTTCCACCAAACGGTATGTCATCATGCATTGTTCGAAATTGATTTAGAGTTTTTACAATATTCGAAAACTATAAAAGTTGGTGAAAAGATGATCGAAAACAATCACCAAACATCACTATTGCTGTTATTCCCTTCAAAATAAATTGTACAACGAAAAACCAATTAAGCAAGATTATCTTGCTCCATGATCACTGATATAGAGATCCAACTATAAGGCCCATAAGAAAGTTGTAAGCAAATACTGATGACATAGGGCATATAGCCCTTGCAAGGCCTTTTATATGCACATCTGATGTTTCTAATATGATCTAAATAACATTTTTTTCATTCAAGACCTGGAAAAATAAAGAACTTGCATACTCAGATGACAATATCGAGAAAAACAAACCTTGACCTCAGATGCCGCATGGATGCCAATTGCAGTCCCCTAGTGTTACGGGCAATGATACCAAGAGAAATCGGTTGGAGAGCAGGGCTTGGAGGTTGCGCATGAATCAGGAGTCCTGATGGAGCACCCTCCCTTCCAAGAGTGATCTACAGGTGGTTCAATATTGCCAATAAGCCAATCTGGATTTATCTTTAAGCTGACGTTAATCATATTCATGATGCCCAGATGCCTTCAGTCTCGTTGATTGCTCCTGATAAAAACCATTAAACAAAATCTATATTAATGATGAGTCGCACATAGTCCATATTCACAAAAAGAAAAACCAAGATTTAAAGTCCAAATATGAACCATAATCTGAATTCACCAAGTAAGGTTCATCCAAGCACAGAAATGAATGCTTCCTTCTGCCTAATCACCATAGCAGGAATTATCTAGTTTGAAGTATATGGGTTACTAAAAAGTGTTGACTTGCATTTTAGATAACGAACACGGTTGGATACTGAAGAAAAGCAACCATATTTAACCTAAGTAATCATAGATTTATGACTAACTAAAACAAGGTGAAAATATTATCAATCAGTATCATAAAGGTTTCTTATTTGGATATATTACCTGGACATCATCTTCAAAAGCTAATTAACCTTTTCAAAGCAAATGGTTAGCACAATGAGATATTATTCGAGCATCAAGCTATAAAGGGCAGAGATAAGTTTAATATGTTAAAAAAATTGACTCATTGACTCAAATTTATCACAGTATAAGAAGCAATCAAATCATTTAGTCATTTTATACTTGAAATTTTCAGTCAGATAGCTAGCAAATTACGAAATTGATCGAAATACAGAACAACCCATGAATTTCCATACCTGGAAAATGTTTTCAGTGAAGAGAGTATAGTTGGGTCCCCGCATTCCTGTAATGTGTGACCTCAAATGGGTGGGAAGGGAAGACCAAAAACATTATCAGGACCAAGTTAAAGTGGAAATCCACTGGAATTTACTGAAACAAAACCCTCCAATCCATGGTAAAATTGACAAGAGAAGGAAGCCACCTTTCAAATCCGACACAACTCCATGACAAACCCACCTCACAGGAGATGATTGCAAGAAGCCAGCTTGAGAAGGTTGATTTGAAAGCGTTAAAAATTTATCACCTGGGCAAGAAGAGTAGAGAAACCATCAAACCGACAATAAACACCGAGTAAAAGGGCTCGGAAACCAAAAAAAAAGCAAATGAAATATACAGAAACGAAATCAAACAAAAAGAAAAACAGACCCCAATTACTTATCTTGGTTTTGATTTCTAATATACCTAATCTTTTCACCAATTTTGCATTGAGGTCATATTCTTGCAAACATCATATATCAGACTTTTAATTAAACTATTACCCCACACAAACTGAAATTGAAGAAAGCCTAATAATAAGCAAAAGAATTAAAAGCCAAATTTCTGTCCAATTTAAGCTAAAGAAAAACAACCTCTAATAAAACTAAATATTAAATCAATAAATAAAAGAAAAACTGCAAAGGAAACAAAAAGTTATCTTTTCTATCATCAGTTTCATCAACAACGGAAAAAGGAGAAATGGGATAAACAAATCAGCATGCATATATAAATACTATTTTAGTAGTAATTAAAAGAAAAATTATTAGTACCTTTATAGAGATTTGGGTTCAGGGCATTGTTCATCAACTTCGGTTTGCACCTTAATCCAAGTAATACGGATAAATATTCCTACACAACCAAATCAAAAGCTCAACAAACCCATCAATAATGTATCCAAAAGTTTCAATATGGTCTTCTATAAATAACAAAATAATAAAAAAAATGAAATCCTTTTAATCAACAATTTAACAACCTAAGAATATAAATCATGAAAATTTTCAAGAACACCAAATTTTAGGCGATTCCTTACATTGCTGTCTTAGGTTTTGGGTACCAAGACCAACCTTCAACTGCCACAACACAAATCAACCCCAACATATGACCATAAAAAGCACAGCAAAGATAGAATAGCACATTCTCAAGAATTAGCAAACAAAACTATACACTTGTGCAATCAGTTACAGGTAATCCAATTAGTTAGGGTATCCAAATAGGATAAAAGTTTCTATTAGTTAGACTTACTTCATCAGAGATTTTAGGTATCTCCCCAAGAATGCAAGAAAGAAGGCTTGACTTTCCAGAGCCAACCATAACACATGCAATCCCCTCTCTACTTTCATTTGTATTCCAGATAAGGTCAGCCTTGAAGAAGAGGGATCCCAGCAAAACTGACGATCGTTTATCTCTATGGCCAAATTTGACATGCCTCGGGGCAGAACAATGGCGGCATCTTCCTGCATTTCTTCCTCCTGCAAGAATCCAAAAATTGAACTAATATACAAAAATGAACTAAAATATGATAATTTAAAACAAAAGTGGGTATACTAATTTTTTACAGGCCACTTCTCCCACAATTTGGTTTACAAAATCAATGTAGACTTGTAATCTAAGTGATCCTTCAATTTTGTCACTAAAAAACTGATCTCAATTCACCTACTGACAAACTTCAATCAACCTTGATTGAACTCCCAAGATGATTGTTCCAATACATAAGCAAGAAAATGTAAGAAGAAAATACCCCCAATTTAAACAAAAGCAAAACTTTCCCATATAAAGAAACAAAAAACCATAAGCATACAGTTCTAAAAAGCATCAAAGTAAAGCCTAAAATTTAGATCTTTGATCAACAAAACAATCAAAATAAATAAGCAGATAAAGGGAAAAAGCCTGTTTGCTTACATTGCTGCCCTTCCAAGCTTTATAAGTTCTGATGAAACCATCACCGTGGTTGGCTTCATCGGCCAAATCTGGAGGAAGTGGCTGCAAACCATTCATCTTCAAGAGTTCAAATTTTCTCTCTCTAAATTGGGTAAGCTGGACACTGTAGAAGCATTAAACAAATCGAAAAAACCACAAGGCAAAAAATGAGAAGGAAAATATAGGATTCATGAGAGAGAGCCAAGATCAAAGAAGAGAAAAACACACAAACCCACTGATAAATCCCACAATACTGTTTACAAAATCAATCTACTTGTGATCCAAGTGATCCTTCAATTCTCTCACTAAAAAACTGATCTCAATTAACCTACTGACAAAGTTGGCAAAGAAAGCAAATTATGCTATGGGAACCCATTCACTGAGCTGTGTAAGGATGGGCGCATGTGGGTATGACTCAGAAACCGGATACCCTTTTTTTCTTTCCTTCTTATATATAATTTTTTTTTGTGTTTGTGTGTGTTGAAATTACTCTATGCTCTTTTATTCAGTTTCTTTATTGCAAGTACAACTATCTGTATTTAATAAAGTGCAAAACAGAGGGAAAATATAGGAATAGGATGGGGATAATAGTCAGGACCTTCAATGGTAGACCTTATCTTATGTCTTGCTCTGCATCAAAGATCTATGTCAATTTAGACATAGATGATAGATGAGACAGGAGGAGTGTGTCAATGTAAGCCTAACTTACCTCTTTCTTTATATAAAGCCAAAATAAGAATCATGTTGTGAAACCAAACTTTGTGCTTTTTATATATTGTAGGTTTTAAGAATGATAAACAAGACTTGTAAACCAAACTGAGACGCAAGATGCAGCTATTGTATAAACCAAACCGAGACGCAAGATGTAGCTATTGGGATGCAGGAAACAACACTAGACTAGTTTACAATGATTTTACTTAACAAAGACATGATAATAAAGTAAGAATTCGAGTAGTTTACAATAATTTGATTTAAATATTCTTGACCTACATAAGAAAGTAAGAATCTATATATTCTACTAGGGAGAGGGAACGACATCAAGAAGACTCTCTTCATAGATGAAAACACGAGTAAAATCACAAGCGCCTTCAAGCCCAAGCTCACAAATTTCCCCGGTCTCAATGTCATAAAGACATCGTGGATGAGTATCACTATCAACGTCTACAAACACTTTACCATGCGTCCAAAAACCATACATTCTCATAATGCGAAGTCCCGGATCCGGAGGAGGAGCGATGTTAAATAGTTTGGTCCAGTTGCCTCCATGATCATTCATCACCCAAACCGCATCACCCAAACTTTTAGGATTAAAATAATCCAGACAATCCCATTCCCATTCCCATGAAGAGAGACGACCGTCATGTAGAGCCATTAGTTCTCCCCATCGTCCAGCTGAGGGTATAATTTCAAAAACTTCAGTGTCTAAGTGAAATGCAAGGAGCTTAGACTCAAGGCCCTGCCAATAAAATACACCATTTACACATACACTCGCCCCAAGGGAAAAAAGTTGATCATTAATCAACTGAACCTCTTCCTCTTGCAATACTCTCCATGAATCACTACTCATCCTGTAAATGGCATACTGATCATACTTATGACGACCAGCATACATAGTCCAAATAACGAGCACTTTGTAATCATTGGACGAAGCATCCATTCCACACTGAATGTTATCACAAGGCCCCCCACTGGTAGCAATCAGCCCATCCCAGCCAAACTGACGGTTGTATGGGATGACTTTGTATGGGAGGTATTCATTAAAATCAGGGAGAATCCTAAATTTGTTTGTGGCTGGATTCCATAGAGTCATGCCCTCCACTCCACCAAAACAGATTAATCCGTCCCCGACAGCCATTCGGTTCTCAGGCTTACCAACAACAACATGACGAGGCACTTGTTGCTGCAAATCTTGACGAGTTTCTACAAGGGTTTTCCCATCATCACCAAAACGCAGCATTTGATACTTGTATTCAGTCCTTAATTCATCAAGGGCTCTATCATTACCAAAACGCAGCATAGTTTCCTTGTATTCATCAGACCTCATAACATCATAACGAACAATAACATTGTGGATCCTATTTTCCCTATTCATCTTTTTGCTAAGGCAATGATGCTGAGAAATAAAAGAGGGGGTTTTGAAGAGATGGTACCATTTCTTTGCCACGCACTTGAAACGGATGATGGACTTTACAGGCAACCTCAATAGAATCCCGGTCACCAAGTCTTCAGGCAATACCGAATCCACCGCCATCGATCAATCACCAACAATCATATATCTCACCTTTCTCGATTGCTACCAGATATATATATGGGTAATTATTTGATACACCGGGCGGTGTAAATTTTGGACTCCACAAGCGGGTTGTGGAGTTGACACATGTCCATTTTTTCAATTAATTAAGTTTTAAATATTTCAATCTAGTCCCAGAGGACACATGTCACCCTTCAAGACCCGTTTGTGTAGTCTGCTAAACTCCACTGACGTGTATTGTATAATTTGTCTATATATATATATAATATTATATAATAATATAATAATAATAGGGTGATTATATGATACACCGGCGGTGTAAATTTTGGACTCCACAAGCGGCTTATGGAGTTGACACATGTCCATTTTTTGAATTAATTAAGTTTTAAATATTTTAATCTAGTTCCTAAGGGACACATGGCACCCTTAAAAACCCGCTTGTGTAGTTTTCTAAACTCCACCGCCGATGTATTGTATAATTTGCCATAATAATAATATAGGATTTCAAGATCCAAATCCTATTAGGATTAGGGTTTCGATTCGAGAGGGGTAGAAGGGAATCAGGGATTTAGATGTAATGTATATGATATGTATATGAGCCCAAGCTTAATATGGTCATGCCTTGGGCCTCTTGATCTGCAATATCTAAGTCAATAGGGCCCATTATCGCCAAAAAGAAAAAGTCAATAGGGCCCAATGTCAACGACACTTCAAATTTCAATCCCCTCCAAAAATCCCACAAAATATCCGAAAAGCACTTTAAAAATGCAAAAATTCAAAAAAACAAAACCCCGGAGTATTCTAGCAAGGGTTCTTAATTCTTATTACCAAGATGTCGAAATCGATGAAACTGGCGGGTCTAAAATCCGTGGAAAACGCCCACGACGAGTCGGTTTGGGCTGCCACGTAGGTTCCCGCCACCACCACTCGCCCGTCACTGCTGTTAACTGGGTCACTCGATGAAACTGTCAAGCTCTGGAGCCCCGACGAGCTCGACCTAGTCCGCACCAACACCGGCCACTGCCTCGGCGTTGTTTCGGTGGCTGCCCATCTTTCCGGCGTGATTGCTGCCTCTGCCTCTCTGGATAGCTTGGTTCGCGTGTTCGACGTCGATACCAACGCCACCATCGCCACTTTCGAGGCTCCTCTATCTGAGGTCTGGCAAATGCAATTCGATCCCAAGGTAATATTTTTATTTGAGATTCTGCTGTTTAAGTTTTATAAGACTTGATGAATTGTTTGATTTTTTCTTAATCCGAAGGCCATTGATATAGATGTTTTTTTTTTTTGGAGTGAGTGAATATATATAGATACTATTTAGTATTATTCTAATTAGTAGTGTTTAGTCATCTAGATGAAGGAACTTTAGTTTTAGACCCTTTTTTTTTAATCTTAGATTAATTTAGTGAATGAGTGATATAATTTGCCAATGCCTCAATCCTCATTGCATATGAACAGCTTATTAGTTATGATCCAGCATTCCTTTTTTTAAATGATATAGTGATTCTAGTAATCATCATGAGACATTAAATGAAGCTAAGTTTAACAAAGTAAGCTGTTCTACTCTAAGATAAGCAGATGTGTTCTTCTTGTGTGTATGGGTTCCGCATTTGCTCCATTTTATCTATAAATATCTTTTCTGGTGGTAATCATAGACTTCTTCTGAAGATCTTTTCTTTTGAGAAAACTTATTAAAATGCTATGTTGAATTTGTTTTGAATGGTTTTCTAACAGTAATTCTCAAAATTAGGGCAGTTGGTAGTGCATCAATTAAGCTGTGGGACACTGCAACGTGGAGATTGGTTGCAACCTTATCAATTTCTCGGCCTGAAAGTGAAGGACCCAAGCCCTCTGATAAAAGCAGCAGCAAGAAGTTTGTTCTCTCTGTTGCATGGAGTCTTCATGGAAGACGACTTGCATTTGGCTCAATGGATGGCACAATTTCTGTTTTTGATGTAGCTCATGCCAAATTCCTACATCACCTTGAAGGCCATCACATTTGCCAGTTAGGTCTCTTGTGTTTTCTCCTGAACCTGATTAATTCGCGGAGGCTATACTCAGCATCTGATGATGGCCATGTACATATATATGATGCCGAAGCGAAAACTGTGATTGGGGCCATGTCAGGTCATGCTAGCTGGGTGTTGAGTGTAGATGTAAGCCCAGAAAGAGAGGCTCTTGCAACAGGCTCAAGTGACAAAAGTCACAAAACTGTAAGACTATTGGATTTTAAGATGAGAGCAGCTATTCAGACAATGCGGAAGCATAGTGGAATACCAGGACTTTTTGGTAAGCATTTCGTTGTTCCGGCTCTCTTTCATTCTTTTTCTTTATAATCTCTTATTTCTTTTCATTTCATCTTTCTTTCTCTTTTTCTGGCACACTATGGGACCTCCTCTTATGTGCACTAACAGTACTATGCAAATAGGCATATAATTGGCTTATTTGGTGCTACAAAAGGCATAGTCTCTGCCTTAGTGTATAACCTGCTCGTTCACCCCTGACCCTGAACCTGATATAATACTCTCATACAGCGCTTTTCATTATGGTTTCAGGGCATTTCCTATTTTTTCATTTCCTACAGTACATTATATAGTTCCATTTACATTGTCAGTGAATGTAGCCTTAGCAACTTATGTTTTACTTGGTTATACATATCAGGTTCGAAATTATTCTCCAACTCCATCAATCAACAATAGCATCAAGGTGAGTGCCATTGTCTTAATATCTGTATTGTGATTGCGCTTTGGATTTCACTGGTATCTCAACTTAGTCTTGTGAATATTACATTGTTCATTTTGCCATGAGCTGCTACCACAAATTTGTTTGATAATATTTAATTTTAACACATATTTATCCCATGTGCAGATGGAAGTAGGAATTGAAGCTTGCCTGCACGTTGAATTTGAGTACAATAAAAACAAGTAAGTTGAATTTGAATATCAATAGAACTTGCTTAAAATGAACATCACAGGTTGGCTTAAGTCACTGTAGGTTTAGGATTTAACCTCCTTGAGCTTGACTTATTATAGGAAGCAATTTTTCTAGCCACTATACTTAGGTTTTGAGTAGACATCAAATTTCTTGCTGATTGGAATCCAAATTGCACAGCAATTTTTTTTCCTCTCCATTTCCTTGAAATTGGCCAATATACTAAATTTATGCATTTAGCTGTCCATTTAAAAGTAGCTTGAAGGACTTTTGGTTTTAGAGCTTTGTTCTTCCAATGATATCGGATTGATATATGTTTCAGTTTGTTGTTAGATAAGCAAATGGTGAAGCTGATTGCGTTACATTTGGACTAATAACAACTTTTTTGCTTCTTATAAAGGTAATAAGTTTGTATTTTTTTTTCTAAACTAAATATATTGATACATATTATAAGTATGAATGTATTTTGGAATAAGCACTCAAAATTTATTAGAACATTAGGAACTATATGGGTTTTCAACTTTTTTGTAGCAGAATCTCTATGATGGTTGAAGTTGGTTGGCTGGCCACCTATGGATCTTTTCATTTGGTATTGATTTTACTTCCTCATCAATGGATGAATTTAATCCTTTTTGAGTAATGAGAAAGCTTTGAAAACAGATTTGTCTACCATTTGACTATAAGTTCCCTCATCTAATATAGGATTGAAGATGGAACTGGCTATATCTCAATTTTATGTTCTCAGGGCTATATGACAACTACAGCAAGAGTCAATACTGCCCTCACTGATTAACTTGACAGCCTTCATCTTTATCGGGTAATTTTTCAACCTTTTTTTTCCCCTAATGCTATATAGTTCAGATTTGCTCATATTTCATTCAAGTGGTGTGCTTTGCATCTTTGATTGTAATGCAAATTTGCTCTGCCAATTATTGTTTATTTTGACATTTTGTGAATTTGCATGTGAATGTTGTCATACTGCTCTATAGCTCCATCTGAATGATACAATCCACTTGGTAGTTTGGCCTGTGGTTGGCTGTTCCACGCTTTCTATTTCTTGGTTTTTGATAAACATTGTTTTTGAATCCTCAGACCAGCTTCAACAAGCAGTGGTACCATTCTAGGTTGGATGTGAAGAAAGTTGGCATTGGGGCTTTTTGCTTCTGGCGACACAGCAGGCCATGGGGACTTCCTGGCATATGGTCAGTCATGTAAGGTGAAAAGCAATCATTTTTGCAGAAGTTTTAATGGAAGTTTGGGTTTTGGGGGATGGGTTCTCGCAAAAAAAAGAAAGTTGACTTCTGAAAAATGGTTTCTTCATTTGATTTCTTGATTATAATGCATTCAATCTAATTATTCATTTTGCATTTTTGCTACTGGTTTCAAATATATAATTCTTCCAGGTATCTATAATCTGTCTGAATTTTTTTATAGGCTCCTTTTAATAGTATTTTCTTCTTTATAATTCTTACACTTTTCAGTTCACTTCAGCACTGTTGGTATAATTCTGGCTGGCTATTTCCAGGTTGAAAGTGAAAGACAGTATTTCCTCCATTTTGCTGTAGAATTGCAGTGGAAATATTTGCATTATGTCCTTATGATGCAGGTTTACCTTTAATACTCGTATATCTTTATTCTCTGTTGTAGGTGGAGTAGGATCTCTGAGTGGGAACCAATTCCAGTTGCTGCAGATTTTGACTGGAAAAGAATTGCTGAAGCAGTAAAGAAATTATATACCGAGGCAACTGATGGCTCCTATATTGAGCCTAAGAAGAGTGCCTTGGTATGGCATCATCAAGATGCAGACCCTGATTTTGGATCTTGTCAAGTGAAGGAGCTGTTTGATCATGTTGAAAATGTCCCCTTTCCAATGAACCCGTTGTTGATAAGAGGGGCCGGCAAATTGTTGAAGTGAAGCCACAGGTATAATTTCCTTTTTGAGTCCTTTTTGTTTACCCTAGCATCTAACTTATTTTCCAACAGCCTAACATTAGCTAATTGATATGCCAGGGAGTTACCAAAGGCTTTGTTGCAGAGAAAATTCTTTCCACAATGATAAGTAATGGGAACCAACCTGATTTTGTCATTTGCATGGGTGATGATAGATCCGACGAAGATATGTTTGAAAGCATATCAATACGCTTGCTTCCCAATATGTCCGCAAACTTGGGATGATCATTAAAAATCTACCCATGAGTTAGATCTAGATGATCAAGCTAGCATCCGGACGTGGGTTGAACGCAACAAGAAATCTATATTTGTTTATCAAGACACTTATGGGACAGATCCTTTTATCCTTGGGATTCAAACAGAATGGCAGTTGCAACAGATGATTCATTTCGGCCATCACAGTCTCATTGCAGCTGGTTCAAGGTTTGGTTTTGAAAGACTCAAGGTAATAAATTGGTTGATTTGTGTTTGCTCATAGCTTAAAAAAGCTATTTCAGTTGGTATTACATGATTGTTGTTTCTGAATGCAGTACCCTTTATGCACCCTTCTTGTCTTTGATTCAAGACAACATGCATTACCTGTTGCATGGGTCATAACTCGTAGTGTTGCAAAGCCATTTGTGGCGAAATGGATGAAAGCTTTGCTGGATCGTGCTCGAAGCATAGATCCTGGATGGAAGACTAATGGATTTGTGATTGATGATGCAGCTATGGAGATTGATCCCATAAGGCAGGGTATTTTTTGCTTTTTTTGCTTTGAAGTTTGGTCTGAACTGAAGTGTTTCGCTTTCTAACTCCTCTTTTTGACTATCTTATCAGGGATATATTTTTTTGTCCTATCCTATTTTCCCTTTGGCGTGTTCGCGTGTTTGTAGATCTTGGCTGAGGAATGTTGTTAAGAAATGTTACAACATTGAAGTTCAGCGTGAAACTTTTAAGCGTCTAGGTGAAATGGTACAGCATTTCGGGTGGCATCAATACTTCAGTTGCCTTGGAATAATTAATTCAGGATTTTGTTGATCAAACTTCCTTCATGGAGTATTTCAAATCCTCTTGGGTACCCAAGATTGGTTAGATCTCTCTCACTATTGCACATTGACAAATATGTGAAGGGCATAAAGGTTTCCATGTCTAACATCGATCTTATTTTTTTCTGTTTTACAGAAATGTGGCTTTCAAGTTTCAACAATGAAAACTCTTCCACTTGCGAGCCAGGAGGCATCTGGTGCTATAGAAGCCTACCATGTGAAGCTGAAATCAAAATTATTTGATGATTCGCATCTTGGTGCACTGCATAGAGTTGTCTGGTTAGTGCAGAAGCTGACAACTGAGTTGCATTCAACATATTGGCTTGATCGTTTTGCAGATGAAAGTGATTCTTTTCAAAATGTCAAGGATGAATACCTTGCATCCACATCTTGGCATCGAGCGCTGCAAATTCCTGATTCTGCTGTCACCTTAGATGATAGGGGAAACCTATTTGCAAAGGTGACAAGCCAAAAAGACAGCAGCATGACTCATTTGGTTTGGAATCCTGGATCGGAATTTGCTTTCTGCAACTGTGCATGGTCAATGCAAGGTAATTTTTGCAAGCATGTTATGTGAAAACCACGAAAGCTACAAACCTTCCATGTCTATTCAGTCATTTAGAGAGATATTGATGGATCTTTGGAAGAAACCGATGGATGACTCGATTTCATTAGATGAGTCAGTTGCCTGGACCCACCAGATGCTTGATCAAATCAAACAGCTTGCTGGATTGAATAGTTCAAATGATATTGGCATTGTGGTAAATAATATGCCATTGAAATGGGCTTCTTCTAAGAAAGGCAGAACATTTGTCGGTATACCAGCTTCCCTTCCATCCATTCCATTAGTTCCAAGAGCACCATAAAGAATCTGCAGAAGAAGAATAGAAAGCGGAAAAGATTATCAAGATTAAGATGATCCCTCTTGTTGATATATATA
Source organism: Corchorus capsularis (assembly GCA_001974805.1). Classification (NCBI taxonomy): domain Eukaryota; kingdom Viridiplantae; phylum Streptophyta; class Magnoliopsida; order Malvales; family Malvaceae; genus Corchorus; species Corchorus capsularis. The sequence continues at coordinate 26,642 of AWWV01009154.1, forward strand.
TATATATAAAAGTCTAAATTTCAAAAACCTTGACCTGAAATATCTAAAATACCATTTTTAATTTTAAAATCTTAATTATATTTTTAAAGTTTAATATGTAATCTATCCAACCAGATTTTATTTCCATATTTAAAAAGTCTAAAATAATAATTATTTTCATGTTAAACAACTTATTAATTATTATTATAGTAATTATTAAGATTATTATTATTAGTTACTCCATATTGTTACATTTTTCTTTCCATATTACAAAATCTAAAATAATAGTAACAACTTTTTTTCACATTAAACCTCTTATTATCATGATTATTAAACTTTTTATTATTATATTAATTATTATTAGTGGTAAAATATTATTAGTTATATGATCATTACGATTTTCTTTCTTATCTTTTTTATGTATTTTTTCTTCATCTTTTCTTAGATATTAAAGACTATTTCGAAGTTGAGTATACAATATTGTTTTCCAATAATTTGAAATATTTAAGGTGTCATGGTTTTAATTCTAGTCAAATCAAGTCGTCTTTTTTTTTTTCATTTTTTCATTTTTCTACCAGATCCAAAAAACTTATTTTATTTGCATAATAAAGTAAAATTCAAAGATGATAAATTATTAACAACGAATATTTTCATACCAAAAGTAGAAAAGAATCCTTAAAATTAATTAAAAATTATATAAATATGAATTTTTCATCTTAGAATGTGGACAACCCATTTTACAAACCCCATAAATAAAAAATCCAAAAACTATTTTGATTCATGAGTGTTATAATTCGCTCTAATCTCATAATATTTTGGTATTAAATTAACGTTGATAAGCATTTAATTTTTTCTAATATTTTAAAGTGTCATGGTTTAAATTCTAGTCAAAATACTTTTTCTATTGAAAATCAATTTTTTAATAGATTATTCATTCACTACTTCTTGATCTGAAATATCTAAAATAACCTTTTTAATTTTAAAAGTATAGTACTCCTTTAAGGGGTAAACACATATTTTTATTTCATTTAGATTAATTAATTATGTTTTTAATTTTAGAAGTTTAGTATTTCTTTAAAGGATAACGTGTATTTTTATTTCAATAATTCAAATTTTTAAAGAATTAAAAAATCAAGATTTTATCCTATTGGATAAAATGGTGATCGAATTCCACTTTTAAGTTTTAATCTAACTTTTATATTTCTTTTCCGTTTTTACTTTGAAAATTGGGAAACGGAAAAATAGAATTTGTTTTTGTTGTGCTGTGCGTGAATATCATGGTTAAGTCTTTGACTAATAAGAATAAGAATCGATGAATGAAATTAACTATCTTCCCTTATTCCTCTCCCTAACTAATTAAGAAAAGATAAATATTTTGATGATAATTTTTTCTTGCACATCCGGCAAAAAAAGAAAATTAAGAAAGTAATGCCAAGAAATCAAAAGTATATGGAAGTTGAGTATTTAATAATTTTTCCTCTTGCCAAAAAAAATAATTGTTTTCCAATAATTTGAAGTATTTTAAGTGCCATAGTTTAAATTCTAACCAATCGAGACATTGTTTTTTCTTAAAACTATTCTGCAAAGTTTGTCTTTTATCCAATCACTTCCTTTGATCTTCTTCAATTCTCCAATGGCTTAGTGGGTGAAGCCACTAAAATTGAAGCTAGGCTACACAACAAATCAAGCCCCTGCTCAAGTCTGTTAATACAAAAGTTTAAAAGAATAAATTATGATTTAAGAGATCTAGAGGGAGTTGATAGAAAATCCAACACTTTTTAGTTTTAAAATTTTATTTAATCTTCTCATGAGGTCGATGTCTATAGGTATCTTCTCTCTCTTTATTAAAATCAATTTCCAAGAGTCAAAAACAAAAATTGTTTGACCTTCAATTGCCCATTGCAAAATCTTTGAGTGGTACAACCAAACAGCTATGACTAGAATATTATTTGAAAACTCTTAGCATCTCATCTTTTAGGGGAACTACAAAAGAAGAGATTGATTTATTAAGATTTATACTTGAGAATGCTAAAGTTTTGGAGCAGTTTACAGTTCGTTGGCATGATTACAATGGGAAAAGAGTTTCTATAGAAGAGAAAATGTCGTTACAACAGGACCTAAGCACAGTTATGAGAGAAACTAGACTTAACTTTTTATTTGTCACATTTTGGTCAACCAACCTTCAAGTTAACCTTACATTATAAACTTTTCAATACATATTTTTTGAAATTTTAAGTTTTGATATTTTTTTCATAAATAATGGTCAAAGATGAAAGATAGTTAACCAAATTGAAACAAGTAAATACAAACAGAGGGAGTATATAGTAACCATAATTACAAAAAAAAAAAAAATCAATCATCTTTATTACTGATGAAAGGCCACTAAAATATAAGGTTATTAAATTTATTGATAGTATGATAACAATATTAATAGTTTTTATAGTTTTTTCAGTAAACTTAAATAATAAAATTGGTAATTACTAGGGATGTAAGACAACTTTTCCTTGATGGCACTGCAATATTTTTGATAACCTTATGACCTTTAAAGTAAACTTAGATAATTAAGAAAATTGGTATCCGATATTGCTTACTATGTAAGATTAATAATATACTTTTTTGGATAACCACTATATAACTTTTCTAATAACTTTAAATCAAATAATTGGTAACCTTAATTATTGATGAAAGGTTATATCTAAGTTACAAAGGATTTAAAGTTAATTTTTGTTGACAGCATCATAGCCTTTTTAATAACTTCAAAAGTTTTTTTTTTTACTAACCTTAAAGAAAATTGGAATCCTTCATTATTGATAAAAAGAGTTAGTAAAATTACTAAAGATGTAAGGTTGTTAAATTTATTGATAGTTTTATACCTCTTTCTGATAATCTTTATAATTTTTTCCCTAAAAACTTTAGATAAAAAAATGGTAACTAATGTTAGCACCGTAGCTATTTTGATAACATCATAAATGTTTTTAGTAACTTTAAAGCAAGAAAATTGGTAACCTTTATTTTTGATAGAAAATAAGTTTAAATTTATTCTTTAAAAAAAGTTTAAATTTATCCAGATTGTAAAGTTACTAATTTTATAGAATATATTATAACTATTTTAATAAATCTTATTACTTTCTTTGTAATTTGGGATTACAAGATTGGTAACATATATTATTGATGAAAGTTACTAAAAGTAATAAGTATATAATTAAGGTTGCTAAATTTGTTAATAGGACTATACAAGTTTCTTTGATAATCTCGATAGCATTTTCACTAATCTTATAAGAAAAATGATAATTCTCATAATTGATGAAAAACTACTAAATTTATTATCAAGAATATCAAGTTACTGAATTTGTTTATAATATTATAATAATATTTATAATATATATAACTTTTTTGATAACCTTACATAAGAAAATCGGCAACTATCATTATTGATTAAAGACTACTACAATTACTAAGAGTACTATAAGGCTATTGAATTTTTTTTATATCATCATATCTTCTAGAATAACTAAAATAAACTTTTTATTAATTTTTTATAAGAACAACGGTAACTTTCTTTAATGATAAAATGTTTATAAATTTATTATAGATTCATATTATTATGTTTCTTGATAGCATCTTACTTTTTTGATAACCTTTGTAGTTTTTTTTTTTCAAATAGTTAATAACATCTCAGCCCTTAATAACAATTGCATTTTTTAGTAACGTTGAATAACTGCATTTTTAGTATTGAATAAGAATATTAGTAAATTTCTACATCACTATTGATAGGTTATGAAACTTATAAGAAATATTATGACTAATGAAGGGTAATCATAGTATTATATAAATTTCTTATATAAATAAGAAAATATGAAAATAATTTAAGTCACTAATATATCACTGAAATAGAGTATTTTGGTAATTATAGAGCAATTTAGGTACAAAAATATAAATTTATGAAGAAATGAAGTATAATGTACATATGTATTTAACATAATAAAAAAAGTTAATTATTATTACTAAGTATTACTCAAAACTTGCTCACTAGAAATACTGAAACTTAATTTTACAAAAAAGAAAAGTTTTTGGCATGACTTAATTAGTTTATAAAATTGAACAATCTAAAATACAAATAACCAAAGTTAAAAAAATTACATACACATGCGTACCCTTTTTTTATGTAACATTGCTAGAGTAAGAAAATTGATAACCTTTACTATTGATGAAATATAATTAAAGTTACTAAGAAGGTAAGGTTACTAAACTTCTTGATAATGCTATAATTTAGCTTTTTTTAATAACAATAAATAAGAAATTTGAGAACCAAAATTACTTCAAATGTAAGGTTAATGAATTAGTCAGTATTGTATATTTTTTATAATCATTTATAATTTTTTAAATTAAAAAATGCTAACCTTTAACGTTGATGAAAGTTTACTAAAGTTTTATTAGCTATAAAAAAGAAAATTGTTTACCAAAATTGTTAAGAACATAAGGTTATTAGTAGATTAGTTGATAATACTATATTTTTTTCTTTTCTTTTTTCTTTTTTGTTAATCTCTATAGTGTATATATAATATGTATTAGATTGATAGTCATATATATTAAATTACATCTTAATTTTTAAAATTAAAACCAAGGTTTATCATTAAACTGGTATTTTAATAATTCCATCCACTCAACTTTATTTTCTTTCCTTAGTTTCCTAATTTATTTTCCAAAACAATAAATCAATCAATGAAAGTTTTAATCTACTTTTCAAAACTCACCATTAATTGTTAAATATTAATTATGTTGCATCATGGGGTTCATTGATGGTGTATAAAGTCAATACATTGTCAATACATTAAATATAAACTTTTAGTTAATGTATCGATATAAAGGATTTATATTTGATGCATTGTTATATATCGTATACAAGCTATACATATAGTGACAATGAACCAAATGATGACACCTAAGGAAAATTAATAATAATAAAAAGATTTAAAGGTCTTAAGTATAAACATAATTCTTACATTAATTTAAATAGTAGTAAAATTTATTAATAAATTTATACTTTTTAAATGTTTCTTTCTTGGTAAATTAACAAGATAAACCATTGTAACACAGATAGATTATGAACCTAGAGGAATTAAGAATTTAGTATTGGTTTTGAAATTTATTGAATTTATTGATGAAAATTTCTATAGATTTTTAGGTATGTAGCATTAAAAGTATTTTACGATGATATTATATATATATATATATATATATATATATACACA
>AWWV01009157.1:0-28444 GCA_001974805.1 Corchorus capsularis
ATGTACTTAAAAAGATCGAATCGCAAGCCCTTGATAGTATGCATAATGAAGAGCAGCTGATCGAGTGTAAGAAGGAGAAGAAGCTACTCATGGCCAATGGGCCAGAAGTAGCTCTTTCTATTTTCCATGCTCAGTCAACTGCTGGTTATTCTTTAAAATTTCTGAGCTTTTAAAATCAATTTGTGCAAGTAAAAGGTTTGGAAGAGAAAGTCAATTCTCTTCAGGTTAAACTTAGAGAAAGTGGTAACGTTTCAATCGAAGAAAGGGATTTATTAAACGAGTTACTAGAACAGAATAAATTAAAGGACTCTGAGTTGACTGCTGAGAAGAAGAAACAGAGGGATCTCTTTAATGCTTACAAAAGGCTAAAATCTCAGTACAATTTCCTCTGCAGAAAGAATGCCTTACTCCAGAAATATGACTCTTCAAATTAAACTGGAAGATTGAATGTGATTCGGCTAGGCAGCATCTTGATCCTAAATCTTCTATTGCCAAGTATCTGCTGCTTATATTTATTTTAGCTTCTATTTAGGTCTATATGCAACCAGCTATATGCTGATAGTTTTTAGATATTCTTAAAACTGGTTTTGTTTCTTTTATCACAATGAAATTGAACTATTAAGAACCTTTTAGTACGTAAAGGGACAAAGGAGAAATATTCCAGGACCGATTGTATGACCCCTGTTAAGCAGGACAAAGAGGTCTTCAATGGAGAAGAAGAAGAAGATGATGACGATGTGAAAAAGGAAAAGAAACGTAGATAAAGGACTCCTTGTCGAGGCAAAAGAATTATGCGCTTGAGTGACCAATGAAACCATTAAGTTTTCTGATCCTTTTTCTTTTCATACATGCACTACACATATATTTTCCTACATAGTTACATGCATTTTTAACTTTCTTTCTTTTTGTTTTCTTTCTTGAAAATTGCATTGCATATATTAAACATGCAGTTCTTTGACTTCTTTTTTATGAACATTGAATGGAAAGATAGGTTATTAGAACATAGAAGATAGTTGATTTGATCTGTTACGTTATAATTGAGATTATGTTTTTAAACAAGTCAGATAGAATTTAATTAGAAGACTAGAGTAGTGTTTCCTCGAATGTGCTAATTAATTAGGTTGCTTTGGTTCTTTGAATTTTGATGATGCGTAAATGCTACTAGCTAATTCTATATAATAGATACTAGAAGAATTTTGTGATTGATAAAATGATAAGTGATGATGAAATTTATGGGTACGCTTCTTTAACTGTAGACAACAACAAGAAGACGATGATGATTATCGTTGTTATGTATACCATAGATGAATTATCCGAAGCATTATTATGGTAATTAAGTTCAAATTAAAAAGAGTTGACTTGGGTATAATTGATCAATTACTGATGTTTTTTTGAATGTTCATCAGGTTATGCTAATTGGAGGAACCGAGACTTCGGCATGGGCAATGGAGTGGCAATATCTCTTCTGGTGAACAATCCGAGAGTTTTGAACAATGCACAGATAGAAACCGATCAAGTGGTAGGAAATGATTGGCTAATGGAGGAATCGGATTTGGCTAAGCTTCCTTACCTTCATCTGTATCATATGCATGCATGGTTAGAGGATACAGAGTACAACAATAATACTTTTTTTTAATTTACTTTTCTTTTAATTTTAAATTTATGTGATAATTACAACTATTTTTATGTAGGGCACACAAGTTTAAGGGATTATATTCAATGATAATGTTGAAAAATTGTTTAACCTTTTTGTAACTTTAAACACCTATTTCATCGCGAATGCCTTAGTTAAAGAGCTCTCACTTTGTCCGATTGGAAGATGTCAAACAATGGGGGATTGGTAGGTAAAATGCATCATTTTAATTACTATAAAAATTTATATTAAGACATTATTTATATTCTAATTTCTATTGTTTTTTCTATAGATATTATTGGAGTGATTCTTGCAAAACCAACTAAGTTGATGGTCAAACATTTACGAATACAAATGTAACATTTTATTTTTACATGAATTGTTTCGATGTATTTTTTTAATATATTATGGTTTCATTTCTAATTAATATTCATTATTATTTAATGTTCGTTTTAATTGAATATTTCTCATTTTCTTATTATTTAAAATTATTTAAAAATATATTTTATTCACAAGCGTTGAGCCACGTGCAACGCACGTGAAGATGAAAACTAGTATATATATAAATAACGTACACATAAGGCTGCCGGCCACCAGGCTATAGCAATTCCTTCAGCCAAGTACGTCGGTCGGAACTGAAATAAGGTTGGTTTAAGGTTTTTGGGATGGCAAGACCCCATCATCTAGCCGCTGCTCCAAGGGACGGAAATATGGTAATTTGTTAAGCGCTTCTGTAAACTTATCAGCTTTATGCTCGGCACGTCTTACTTGATCAAGATCAAGACCATTTTGCCGTATAAACTCCTCAGGTAAAGGTTTAGGTACTCGTAGGTTGGACTTGGAACGTTCCAAGTCGTCACCAAAAACAGCCGCCGGAAAATCAAGAAAAAGGGACACTGCGAGTATTATTGCCACCAAGACCTTCATTTGACGTGCCATTTAATATATAATTTTCCAAAGCAAATACTAAAATGGCTAATTTGGGTTTCTATGGGTACTGAATCACAAAAATTGAATTTTCTTGTCTATATATATAATTTCATCATTGTCTAATACAGATGGATTAGTATAAAAATAAATAAAATATATATAGCTTAATTTTCAACTTAAGATAAAATATACAACACGTTTGGGCCTCAAGGGATATAACAACATAAAATATGTGGTAATTGTCCCCACGATTCCAAGTTTGAAGATTTTCCCCCACATTTCAAGGCCCAAAATCTGATGCGTGCGGGCTTGAAATGAGCTTAGACTATATATATATAATATAGTTACTAATCAATTGGGCCTTAAATTCAAAAACAAATAAAACTTGAAATATTGTAATTATTTGATACACCGATGGTGTAAATTTTGGGCTCCACAAACGGGTTGTGGAGTTGACACATGTCCAATTTTTGAATTAATTAAGTTTTAAATATTTCAATCTAGTCCCTAGAGGACACATGTCACCCTTTGGGACCCGCTTGTGTAATCTGCTAAACTCCACTAGCGGTGTATTGTATAAGTTGTGAATTTTTAATTTTATTGGTTTGAAAATCTTTTTTTAATAAATTTAGGAAGGAAAATACTTTTTGACCCTCTAACTTGACCCTCGTAATAATTAAGGTAACAAATTAAATTCATTTAGCCCCTAGTTGTAAATATGGATAGTTTGCAAAGTAAATCCCTTGATTTTAGGCTATTATTGAATAGAATTTTAAAAATTATAGTAATAAGTTTTCTAATGACACGTCAGGAAGGTCAAATTTGGAGGATCAAGTAGCAAAACTCATTTGGAAAACCGATCTATTGACATCTTTTATTTTTCTCCAATTTGATTTTAATTGAACTTAAGAAATTGGATCTTGGTAGATCTTAAAATCTTTTATTTTCTCCAATTTGATTTTAAACTTAAGAAATTCGATTTTTGGTAGATCTTAAAATCTTTTAATTTTCTCTAATTTGACTTTAAACACATTCCACTTTATTAAGTTTAAAATCAAATTGGAGAAAAATAAAAGATTTTGGTAGATCGTTTCCCTAAATTTGTAAGGGAAATTTCACACAACCCGAAAAATTGATCCCAAATTTGTCCCCAATGACGTGTTATGACTACTCATCCCATGTTATGTAGCAAAACTCCACTCAAGTAGTGGTGGGATCGGTCTGCTAGACCAACTGTGTAAGAACACATCATGGGACCAAATTTCGGGACAATTTTTTAGACTGTGTAGCAAAACTCATCTGTTAAAAGAAGAATTTTTATGATAATTGCAGTATTATTATGATAATAATATCCTCCAGCTGCCAAATCCATGTCATTGAAATGGTTGTTACAATACGAACACTTATAATTCTTTAATTTAACGAGGTGGGAATTCTGCTCTTCATCAGCTTATATTTTTTCCTGATAAACCTCACACTTTTCTATCACACTAGTTTTTTGGCTCGCGCTTCGTTGTGGCGTCGAAAATTTTATGAAGGGATTTTTGTGAATTTTTGTTAATCGAACATCTAGATAAAAAATAATATGAATTTAAATAGATTGTCAATTGAAATCACAAAATTTCAAAAGCATTTTTTAGAACTGAAACATGAAAATTAGCTTTTGAGTCTTTAATGAAAGTTGTAGATCATAAAATTACTTTTTAATAGACACCTGAATTACCTTAATTAGACAAATAGAACAAAGAAAAGAAAATAAAACGTTAAATCGAATAAGATAGAACTTGTAAATGAGTAAGTAGTATAAAATAGAAAAGTATGAGGGTCATTTGATAACTAATTCAAATAAGCAAAATTTTCTTAATGGATATCTTAAAACATAAAAATTCCCTTTCTGAATCCTTCATGAAACTCGTAGATCAAATTAACTTTCGGTTTCTTTATGAAATCGTAGATCATAGTACAGTAACCTTTTAACCAACACTATCGGACATGTGGATCGAAAATTATATGGTATTAAATAGACCAACAATCGATACGACTAAATTTAGGAAGCATTTTTTTGAATTAAAACATAAAAATTTGTTTTTGAATCCTTCATCAAAGTTGTAGATCATGAAACTACCTCTTAATAGACAGAATCGACATAATCGGACAAATAGAATAAAGAATAAAAAAATAAATCTTAAACGTTAGATTAAAATCTAGAATTTGTAAAGGACAAAGTAATATAAAGTAGAAAAATATGAGGGTCATTTGATAAATAATCCAAATAAGAAAATGTTTGTTAATGGAGATCTTAAAGCATAAAAATTCCCTTTTGAAACCTTCATGAAACTCGTATATCAAATTTAGCTTTCGGGTCCTTCATGAAAGTCGTAAATCATGCAATAACCTTTTAACTGACACTTCAATAACTTCAATCAGACATGTGGAGAAAAAATTATACGATATTAAATTGACCGGCAATCAAAACCATAAAATTTCGGAAGCATTTTTTAGAATCAAAACATTAAAATTGGCTTTTGAATTCTTCATGAAAATTGTAGATCATGAAATTACCTTTTAATAGACACTTGAATCGTCTTAATCGAACAAATAGAAAAAAAAATTCAAAAATAAAAGCCAACGCGTTAAATTGTCCAACCTATAATTGTAAAGGACTAAATAGCATAAAGTATAAAACATAAAAGTATGAGGATCATTAGATAAATAATCCAACAAAAAAATATAAGTTTATGGAGAACGGGACCCATAAATACTAACTCTTTCACAAAGTTCCCAAAATACCCTCAATCATCAATCCAAATAATGAAAAAACTGAACATGAAAATACCGAAATACCCTCCTCATTTGTTCTTCAACTTATGAGATAGAATCAACTTAATCGGACAAATAGAACAAAGAATAAAAAAATAAATCTTAAACGTTAGATTAAAATCTAGAATTTGTAAAGGACAAAGTAGTATAAAGTAGGAAAATATGAGGGTCATTTGATAAATAATCCAAATAAGAAAATGTTTGTTAATGGAGATCTTGAAGCATAAAAATTCCCTTTTGAACCCTTCATGATACTCGTAGATCAAATTTAGCTTTCGGGTCCTTCATGAAAGTCGTAAATCATGCAATAACCTTTTAACTGACACTTCAATAACTTCAATCGGACATGTGGACAAAAAATTATACGATATTAAATTGACCGGCAATCAAAACCACAAAATTTCGGAAGCATTTTTTAGAATCAAAACATTAAAATTGGCTTTTGAATTCTTCATGAAAATTGTAGGTCATGAAATTACCTTTTAATAGACACTTGAATCATCTTAATCGGACAAATAGAAAAAAAAAGTTCAAAAATAAAAGCTAACGCGTTAAATTGTCCAACCTATAATTGTAAATGACTAAATAGTATAAATTATAAAAGTATGAGGATCATTAGATAAATAATCCAACAAAAAAATATTAGTTTATGGAGAATGGGACCCATAAATAGTAACTCTTTCACAAAGTTCTCAAAATACCCTCAATCATCAATCCAAATAACAAAAAAACTGAACATTAAAGTACCAAAATACCCTCCTCATCTGTTCTTTAATTTATGAGATGTTAAGGTTGGATTGGCTTTTAGGTAATTTCACTTTCTATTATTATGGTTTGTTATAATATGAAAATTTGCTATCAGCTTTTTTGTTTTTCACGCGGTACCGTCTCCTTCCTCTTGCGATCTCACACCCGATAAAATTTTCTCACATTTTCCCTTGAGTTTTGAGGGGAAAGTGGGAGAAAGTTTGAAGTCTATGTTTTCCCCCTTATTTTCCCTATTTTTATTTTCCTTCATGATTTCCCTACTAACCAAACATAAATAGGGAAAATGTGAGAATCCATTTTCTTTTCCCTAAAACTTTTCCTAGTTCCAAACTAAGCCTAAATATTTGCAGGACAAATGCATCTAGTAATGTGTCGCAACGTGCGGGTCCGGGATCCGAACTCTGCCGCTAACGACTTGAGAGAAGGGAGTCGCCACTAATCAAATTCTAGGTGTGATTAGTCATCTGATTGACCTAGCTAGCTTAATGTGGTCCAGGGCTTGGCGAGGGACCCACTAAACCTATGGGTCTGGTCTTGTTACCTGAGCCTAAGTCCGGGAGTCGATTACGTTTGGGGAAGGGTTAGCACCCCCAAACGCCCGTCAAGCGACGGTACCTCTAATCTAATCAAGATCTAATATGAGTCTTAAATAAAGATTGCTTTTAATCCTTAATCCTATATTTTTTTTGTCTTTTCTTTGTTTCAGGAGAATTGAAACCTTTTATTACTCTTTGAAAACAAATATTAAAACGAGATTCGAACTTGTGCACTCGAGGGAAACAAAAGCGAACTTGCCTTTCGTCCGGAAAGGGCATTTTAAGAAAAAAGCGAGTAAAACTAACGTCTTCCATCCGGGAAGGGCGTTTTAGGAAAAAGCAAGTAAAAATTAGCGTCTTCCGTCCGGGAAGGGCACTTTGGGAAAAAGTAGGTAAAAATAAGTGTCTCCCGTCCGGGAAGGGCATTTTTGGAAAATAGCAAGTAAAATAAGTGTTCTCCGTCCTGGAAGGGCATTTTGGGAAAACAGGTAAAGATTAGTGCCTTCCGTCCGAGAAGGGTGTTTTGGGAAAAACAAGTAAAGATTAGTGCCTTCCGTCCGGGAAGGGCGTTTTGGGGAAAAACATGTAAAAATTAGTGCCTTCCGCCCGGGAAGGGCGTTTTTGGGAAAAACAGGTAAAGATTAAAAATTGAGAGAATTAGCTTCTTGTTTTTGATTTTTTTTTATTTACTTAGGATCAAACTCTTCTATTTTTGTTTCAATTTTCTCTATTTTTATGGTTTTATGCTTGATCTATTTATTAAAATCGAATAACTAGTGGAAGTGCATGAAATGCGAATGATGCATGATCTGATCATTTTTTTTGGCTGGTAAAGGGTCGTTTACTCGAATAACTCCCGAAGACCCTTCCCACGCATTATGGGGGTATCCGCAAAAGTATCCAATCTCGGAGCGGATCTTGGGAGGTCGTGCCCGAGCACAATTACCCAAGGTCTACTCGTCATGGCTAAAAGCGACCTTTACCAACCTTAATTATTTTTGTCGCATGGATGGCAAGTATTAGTACATGTAAATGATTTCCTAAATTAATCTAAGTTATTTTCTTTAAAATTAAACTTAATCTTCTAAAAAACTAAAGTTTATTAAATTGTTCAAAATTAAACTAAATTCCTAAATTAATTTAAATTAATTTAAAACTAGCACTTTTCCTTTTCCTTATCAATTTATTAAAAAAATAAACCTAATCCCTAAAAATAAGCCCTTAATTGAAACAAGTCTAAACGTTAAGGACCAAATTAAGCTAAATACAGGGACTAGGTTGAACACGCTGACAAGATTCTGTCTTTATGTGAGCAAGTTTTCAAATTAAGAAACATACTTACACTAAATTGCTGCTTCAGGGACCTAATGGAATGAAATTTAAGGCTCAAATTATATGGAAGACTAAATGACCAACCTAAAAGTCTAATAAAGTAATAATTTAACACAAAATCATAATAAAAATCAAATTAATTCCGAAAAGGGTAAAGGAAATTCAGATTTGGTGGAAGTATAAATAGATTACATCTTCCTCTTCTTAATTTAAACTGTACTCACCTCCAAACCCTAGCTATGCCGCGCCGCCGTTGCTGCCGCCGCTCGGAAATCGCAGCGCCGTGTCGGAGGTCGCAACGTCGTCGGATGAAACTCCAAACGTGCAGAAATTCTCTCCTCTACGTGCTAAACCCGATTCCGGTGGTAGTTTTTCAAAATCAAGCCTCCAAAACCTCGAAATCAAGTTCACCCGAAACCCCAAACTTCTCTCAGATCCGGCTATTTTAACCCTCAAACGACCACCATCTCAACCTATGTCAGTCTCCTTGCCTCCCACTACAACTTAACCGAATCCATTTTGAGATCTAAGCCTCCTAACACCGAAAACCTCTAAGCCCAAGGTTTCAAACCTTAAGTGAAGAAGCCGAATGCTGAAGAAAGAAGAAAGGGAGCAAGCCGAAGCAAAAACTAGACGAAAAGAAGCTCTAAAGGTTTCTCCGGGGTAAGGACTCTAACCCTCATCTTCTGTTTTTCATTTTCTCCCTTTTTTGTATTTTTTTGTGTATTTCTTGCTGCTGCATTTTTGTGTTTCCCCTGAGCCAACACTATAAACCCTAATTTTTCATCCAAAATTCACTTTTTTTTTCAAAACTCCCCCTGTAAAACCCCCATCCTCCTCTATATCCTAATGAACACCGCTTTTATATCTCTCCTCCTCCCTTTTGAATCACTGTACATGTATATATATTCTGTATGACCGGAGCCCCTCTCCACCGTTCACTCTCTGTCCTTTTCTTATCTAATGGCTCTAAAAGCCTTTATTGTTATAGACTTTGAATTCCCCATCTTCTCCTTGCCAAATTTTTTTAGAATCTCTGTTGTCTCCTCTGCAGTTCCCATTTACAGGGAATTTATTGCCTTTCATTTGTCTGATTTCCTTTAGGTTTTTGGTTTTTCTGCATTTCGTTTGGGCTTGGTAGTGGGTGTGCCGGTTGGTGGCAGATGTCCAGTATGCAGGGTGGTTTGCAGTCCTGCCACTGGCCTGCTTTTGTTTGTTGTGTTTGCTCTTGGCTGCCTTGCCATTTATTACTTTTGTTGCTTTCCTCCCCTGTAAGTACAAAATGTATGTGAGCTGGCTGATTCAGTATAATTCCCTCTGTGATCTTTGTTTGATTTGAGTAATTTGGACTTGGCCTAAAAAATTGGGAATGCTATGTACCTGAAATCCAAATGCATGCAATCTATGCTATTTCAACTAGCATGCTTTAGCTATAAATGCAATGCAATGCTATTGCTACGATGTATATGTTGCTGTGTGTGTGGGATTTTGTGCAATATGGTTAATGAAATGCAAGCATATTTTGAAGTTAAAAGGCATGCTGCAATGGATGCTTTGAATTGTAAAAGGGGAGTTAAATGTCTTGGACTACATGCTCTGTTTTTGTGTTTTCAATGCCCATGAATTCAATGTGAAGTTAAAAAAAATTGCTAACGTTTATGTTCTTGTTTCCCAATGGCTTCATCGACATTTTAAGACTGAGACTGAATCTCACGTCTTTCGCTCGATATAGCCAATAGTAATTCTTTTCCCCAAGCATGCGTGCACTTTTTATTCGCTTTGCATGTACACTAACCAATAGTTTACATGCCTTTAAGTCTTGGGGAATATTTCTTGTGCTTCTTGTCCGTGTCCCATCTTACAGGTCATGATTGGAAAGTCTAGGTTTGCGAATGAACGAAGGGGAGGAACGAGCCTCAAACTAGAGGCAAGGAAATTTCTTAAATGAGCAAAAGTGTATGATGTTATCTAGAATGCAATGTAAATGAAGCCACATTTTTATTACCGTTTTCTTCTGTAATTAAAAATGTAAATGAAATGAAGCAATTTTGATTTTGTGTAGTGACATGATGTAAACGAATAAATGAAGATGACATTCCTTTGGAAATCTTGATCTTTCTTTTTTTGTGATTTCTGATCTTTGTATTAATGATCACTATACCAATTAGCTACAAAAATGGGATAAAGACAATGGAAATAGGCCCTAATATCAAAGTAGAGAATCCAAAGCTAAAACAAGGTACCTCAAAGCTACAACCCAAAAGCCCAAGTTTAAACCCAAAAGCCCAAGTTTAAAGCCCAAAATGATAGCAAAGTAAAATCAAAAATCCATAATTAACAAGGAAAGATTAGCACAATTTAGAAAAGTTAGCTCCACTATGAACACGTATGCAATGCAAAAATCAATCTTTTAAAATGTCTACCAATTAAAATGGATGCGCTGTGCACAATGCAATCTAACGAGACAATTAGGATAATTAAAAGAAAAATATTCTTTTCTTCCTTATTTCTTTTTCCTTATTTTGATCTTGACATGAAATATAATATGCCCAAATTTGCACGCTAGATGAACATGCCGAGTTAAGTTAGCATTGAATTAAAAATGACTAAAGTGCCCCCTAGTGTGAAATGACCAAAATGCCCCTGGGAGATCCGGATGGAAATTTAGGAGCCACTCAATTTTATTAAAAGGATACAAGCGAAATTAGGGTGTCTACATAATGACAAGCATACAAATTGGTGACAGTGGATGCACCAAATATCGACTTGAATAAGCACTTGTTAACGGTAAAACTTCTTACACTTCAATCTGTAAATTTCTTACACCAATTTCACCACACCACTTCAGCAAATTCATCACTAGCTTTTCTGAAAGTAGTTGTCATTTTCTAGTTATTTAATAGAAATTTTGTGTTTACATCAATTGATTACAGATGATAAGGAGTTCCAGCCTGGAGATATGGCCATATCTTGAGAGGTAGCTCTTTTTGATCATATGGAGTTTCAGCATTTAAACCTAAACCTGTAGTATGCAATATTTTAGCCATATGAATGAATTTTTGCCTTGTGATTGAGGGTATCATGCCAACTTAGAAGCAAGATCAAAGGAAAGAAAATCAAGCCAACAAGGATCTGCCTCCTCAACTCTGGATGCTAAGGGAAAAGGAAAAAAAATTGAAATTTCTTATGGTTGTATTTAATTTTTTGTTCAAGATTTCAATTTACCATCTCTTTGTTGTTTGGTGCAGTTAACGCCTTATTGGATTGTATGAATTTGTTGACATGTTAGATTTTGAAAAACAAAGATAGATCTTTTCATAAACAGAATTCATAAACATAATTTCATAAATTTTTATTCTATATAAATAATATATAATATATATATATATATATCTATATATATAGATAGAAAATCAAAAATATATTCTATAAATAATAGAATAAATAGAATTATAGAATAAAGAATATAGAATAAATAAATAGAATATAGAAAATAGAATAAAAATAAATTTCGAATTTGAAGATCTTTTTTATTTCTATTCTAATACATATTAGAATTCCTTTTATTTATTATTTAGAAAAATCCGAAGTGAAAAAAGGTTTACACATTTGATGGATATTTAATGGATAGTGTTAAGAATTTATTTATACAAGTTTAGCATATTGTCTTTAAAAGTTGCTTCTTATTTTCCTTTGACTAAATTCTTATTTCCCTTAAAATATTAATAGCAAAAAAAATCTAAATTTATCCAATTTTGAAACATTTAGTACTTATTTGAGCCAATTTTAAAACGTTTAGTACCTATTTGAGTTGGTTTTAAAAAAATAAAAAAATATTAAAAAATTAAAAAAATATTAAAAAAAGCCACGTAGATAACTAGGAGTTAACGGCGCGTGGGTTGCACTTCCTGAGCCCAACCCGAAAAATTACTAAATTGGTCCATTTATAAAACATTTGGTACTAAGTTGTGATTTTCGCGAAAGGTTTGATACCAAATTGAGATTTCAGCCCCAGAGGTACCATAAAATTTACCTTGATCTTAGCCAACATAAGCTTGAACCGATAAAAGTCGGTGAGAGATGCCCTCAGTGAAAAATTCATACCTGCTACTGCTCGAGCTCATGGCTAAGAGGTAGATCTACTTTCATCCACAACAACAATACAAACAGATCGGGAGACAGAAACCCAAAAACAACTAAATCTCTAAATCCTTTAGTCTTCTTTAACAACAAAAAAAGAGAAACAAAATTTTTGAAGAAGCCCTTGAACAATAAGAACTTTTATATCGCTAAACTTGAAACTTAAAAGAGATATAAGATAATGGCAATGCAACCGTTAAAGTACACCACCCACGCCATATAGGGCAGGCATGAATTTAGTGTGTATAATTAACGTATCCTATATATAATTAGGAAACTAAAATCTTCAACTTATATACTTTTAAATAGGGTTGTCTAACGGTCGGTTCGGTCGGTTTCGGTTGATGTTTGAGGCATATCAACATCAACCGATAAAGGGGGTTATTGGGACCGACAACCGATCGCCAAGATGCAATAACCGCCAGGCACCGACCGCTATCGGTGCGGTCGGTTATGGCGGTTAAGCGGTTAATTACAATAACAACTATTTATATAAATGTAAACTGCAATCTGCAATCAGTAATGTACAATAACAATTTGAAGCTGCAAATAAATTAACTGCAATTAAAGCTTTACATTGAGTCTTAAAATTGAGAGTTTGAATTTGACAAATGACAAGCAGCTAATGCCTAAATGCAGCTTTATAGTTTACACTTCAGTACAATTTGAAGCAAATATGGAAATGCATAAACCATAAACTTTTATAACTTCTTACTCAAAGGTTGTAAAGTTTGAAGTTGCATACCAAAAATACAGTATTACTGAGTCTAAACCTTAACAAAAAATATCACTTTTACCTTTGTCCAAGTCTAAACCTGCAAAAGGTTAGCATATACAAAAAGCTCCACTGACTATAGGAGCACTAGCAGGCATCATCAATCACCATTTTCCATCAAACCTGACCTAGGCTATGCACATCTGCACTAATACTAATATTATGGACAAAAAGAATTAAAATTTCATTTAAACTTTAATCAATAATGTTATATAATCAGCAGCCAGCAGCTTGCCCAAGCAGAGATCCCACGACCAAGCACGAACAGCACCGCAAGCAGCAGCAAAAGGAAGCTTTACAATCTTTTATCTTTATGAAAATCGGAAGCAAATGTATGAGTATTGACTAGCACAAATAAATCTAATATCCAAAGCAAGCAATGAGCAATGAAAATAAAGAGAAATGCAAATCAAAAGCAGCAACAGAATCATACCAATATACCATAATTACCTAAACTACTCAAGGCTCAATCCAATTTCAATTGTCAATAATTGGTTCCAAAGAGACATTTTTCAGTTCTGTTCAAAACAAAAAAAATCAAATTAGCAGTTCATCTATTTAAAACAAAAAAACAACTGAAATTTAAATCAAATTAAAGAATGCAGACTTACCTTGAGCTAATTGATTCAACTCAGCTTGCTCATCAGTGTCAGCCATTGGGTCAAATTCAGAGGACCCCTTCATCCAATCTTGACCACATACAAGAGCTTGAACAAACTTTGAAGTCATACTACTTCTATAGACATCAAGCACTCTTCCACCAGTGCTAAATGCTGATTCAGAAGCAACGGTCGACACTGGGGTAACCAACAAATCTCTTGCATGGCATGAAAGGGTAGGGAACCTCGGACAATTCAATCTCCACCACTTCAGCACATTAAAGGGAGCAGCTTGGTTCATCTTTTCTCTATCTTCTTGCAAATAAATCTCTAACTCAGTCTTCTGTTGTACTGTACCAGATTCCATTTGATGCTTGTAAAATTGAGCCATTGCATCACCCTCACTGTCATCTACCTCATGATCCATTACGTCATCATCATCAATCTCAGCAGCCACATTCTGAGAACTCTTTTGGGGTTTGGATCCCTTATCAGATGGTGGAGTAGTCCTTTTCCTATAGTCTTCAAACAAATCAAGCAAAGCTTCATTGATAGAAGCTATGAGAGCAGCAGCTTGCTCACATCCATACATCGTCTTTATGCAAAATTCCACAAAAAACATCTTCTTTCTTGGATCCATAACAGCAGCCACATAAATCAGCATGTTTGTCTTGTCCACTTGGCACCAATATTTGTTATATTTTTCCTTCATCTTGTTTGAAATAACCCTGCAGGCCAAACTTTTGTTGTTTTGCAGTTGTGTCAAAGCAGTACACACAGTAAATATCTCATCAAGCAAATTGGAAATTATCACAGTTTTAGAAGCAGACACCTTCACAGTCAAAGAGTAGAATTTCTTCAAAAGAAATACACAATGACTTGGCATTATCCCAATCTTCCTTAGTTGGCAGTCCTACATTCCTTAGCTCATATCTAAAAGCATGATCCACATCTGGAAATGAGTTAAATACTACCTCAAACCGACAAGCACACTCTAACATAGTGTATGTGGAATTCCATCTTGTGGAAACATCTAAGCAAAGGCCTGCAGTGGTCTCTATGCCTTCAGCCTTAGCACACTCAAAAAAACTTCCCCAACCGAGAGTTTGAGCTTCTAACAAACTTGACACACTCCCTAATTTTACAAACACATTTATCATAATCTTTTTCCTTTAATCCATCGCAAACAATCAAATTGAGGATGTGTGCAACACACCTCATATGCAAGTATTTCCCACCCACTATTGCATATTTCCTACTCACAAACACTTTCTTCAAATAGCCAACTGCCACATTATTCGTAGTAACATTGTCAACAGTCACACTGAACACTTTATCCATTAAACCTCAATCTTTTAAGAGCCTCTCTAGTGTTTTACCAATAGCCTCACCCTTATGGTTAGTAGTAGGGTAAAAACTGATTATCTTCTTGTGTAGGGTCCAATCATAATCAATGTAATGTGCTGTGACACACATGTAGCTCGACTTCTAGACAGAAGTCCATGTATCAGTGGTCAATGAAACCCTACCAGCAGCACCTTTAATTACCCCCTTCAATTTCTTTTAGCTTCATCATAAAGATCAAAACAGTCCCTAGTCACTATTTGTTTAGATGGAATGGTAAATCTTGCACATGCAGTTGCCATAAACTCCTTAAAACCCTATCCCTCAACAAACTTGAAGGGAAGTTCATCTAAGATTATCATTCTAGCCAATGCTTTCCTAACAGCAGCATGAACAAACTTCCAAGTTCCAATCTCTCCTTCACTATTCTTCACAAGCTTTTCTGTTTTGAGTCCCTTTCCTTAGCAACAATTACAAGAGGGTTTTTTAAACATGACTTAATATGGGTTCTAAGTGAACTAGTTCCATTTTTTTTTGAATGAGCAAAATAGGTTCTTCCACAATAATTGCATCTAGCCTTCGTTTCCCCATTTTCCTCAAATTTGGTTGCATGGTCCCAAACCTTAGAAGTGCATGCCCTAGGCCTTTTAGCAGAATTAACATAAGGGTTTTTGTCATTACCTCCTGCAGTCTCAACTCTCAACCATATTATCAACTTCATTGTTATTTCCATGGCCACTACCAGCAACTGCTACTGTTTGAATTTCATCACTTTCCACATCGCACTCTATGTCCACTGACTCTGGAATGTCAATGTCTGCCATCTACAATTGCAAAACAGAACTAGCATTAGACTATTAGAGCATTAGACATCAAACTAAACAAAGCAAATTTTGCAATAACCAATAATAAAGCAAATATTCCCCCATGGCAGTAATTAAATTTAGCAAACTAAACAAAGTACGAGGGTTATGAGTAGTACCTTTAAGTTTGAGATTTGAGAAACAAAATTGAGCAATCAATTCCCACTTTGAACTTTCACCAGAAAATACAAACACAGAAACGACGAAGTTTGAACTGTCACCTGTTAAGTAACAATCAACATTCAATTAGTATAAAAACATGAAACGCTAAACAAATGATATGAAAAAACATAGGAAATTTAATAAATAAGAGATTAAAAACAAATCGCTAATGAAAATTACCTTTCAAAGATGAACTAGGGTTTCTCAATTTGGGGATTTTGACTTCAATCCATCAATTAACCCCAAACAGACTCAAATGAGTCTTCAAACATCAAAACAAAGTGTGAATGCTTGCTTTAAACAGGAAATTTCCAGAGAAAGTTTGAAGGAAAACGAAACCCTAATTTTGAGTTTCGGTTCGGACAATCTATACTGAAAAATTTATGGTTTAAAACGAAAGGGTTTTGGGTGATATCATGAGAGGACTAGGATTATGGGGACTTTCGATCGAAAAACTAAATCATGAGCTGGGTTCGATCGAAATTTTGGAAGGAAAATGAGATAGGAGAACGGTTTTTCGAAGAGAGAGAAAGAGGGATTTCCGATTTTGTATTTCTGACGTTTTATTTTTTTAGCCTATTTATATTTTCTCTTTTTTGAATTAAAATTATATAAACTTAAATATAATTATATCTTATTTATATACATATATAAATATTTCTTATATATAATATATAAAATATATAAAATTAATTATTATATATATAATCGGTTTGTCGGTTTGGTTATTAACAACGGTATCAATTAGGGCTGTCCAAAAGTCGGTTAAAACAGACTTAACCGACCGTGACCAAAGTTTTATTGGTCAAATCGAACCGGTTATGCGGTTCCGACGGTTAAGTCGACCGTAACCGTCACCGACTAAACATAAACAGTCGGGCTTTAAACACCTTAATGCATGAAATAATTTTAAAAGTTTTAATCCATTTTTATTTCCCTTTTTCTAGCTTCGAGGTAGTTTATAAGAAGTAGATATGAACTTGGTGAATTTGCCTCTAATGGGTCGAGATTTACTTAGTAAGAATAAGTGTCCATTTAACCTTGTTCTAAAAAGCAGAAAACATTTTTTTTTTGAAAAATAGATAATTTTACAATAATTAGCAGAAAACATTTTTTAAGTATCTATAAGTTTGTTTTTGCTGAACTAGTTATTGCAATTTGCAAAATTTTTCATAATGGATGGCGACTGGCGACATACTGTGGAAGAAATCTAATGCCTTCTAATCTAAACTAGTATCACAAAGATATTGAAGTCATAGAGTTTGACGTAATTATTAAAAAAAAATATCAATATATATATAAACCCCAAACTATGGTACTACTTGGCCAGGGAGTGTTATATCTAAACCACAAGAGTGTTGCATCGCCTCCATCTGCCTATTGCACGACATAACAAGGTGGCCTTCCTGATCTACACAAAATATTATCTCTTTCAGGAGATCGATGCCGTGACGCTTCACACATTTAAGTTGCACTCGAACCATTTTTGAGTAACCCCTACCCAACCACTTCTCGACTGCATTGATGATGTCATACTTGGACTTTTTTTGACCCAGACCAATCGTTCCCTTCAAAAACCCGTCAATATCCAAGAGCACGAAGAGGTCAACTGTGTTCTGAAAGTACACTGAAGGATTTTCTGGTTTCATGTCCCCAAAAACCTTGATTTGACCCGCTTGCGTTGAGGGTAGGCCAAAATGTATTCATTTGATTTGTAAGCCCCCACTACAAATCAAAAACACATGACACAAAACGTATTGTAGTTAGTGAAAGAACATGCCAAAAAAATGTGGCAAAAAACAAAGACATGACGAAAGCTGGAATATAACTTACATTGAGCTGCTGCGGGTAAAAACTGTACCTATTTGTAACACAGTGAGGAGGATATAGCAATAAGCCATTAGCATCTGCTGGCCAAAGGCCATGTATGATCAAGTGGTCCGGAGGTTGGTTAACACATGGAGCATTTTTACGGTCTGAGCAATACCCATACGGCCACGTCATGGCTAGCCAAAAGCGATCGTGTTGCCCTGATATGGTCCTTATTTGAGCAAGGAAGAGGAGGATTAAGGTGAGGGTGAGCACGAGGAAGGACCGTGCTTGTAATGGATGGATGACCTGTTTTGCCTTGCTCATAGTTTGCCAACCTACAAATAGATTGCATCTTAGTATAAAGTAGAACAACAATCACAATAAACAATGAAGCTAGCCAATTAGGTTTATAGAATAAAGTATCTTTATTATAGCTTTACCCCAAGCACCAACTTGATCACTGCCACTTGTAGCCTTGGTTTCCCAAGAAGTAGTTGCACCATCTACAACATACAAATAAAAGGACATACTCTAAGAACCAAAGTAAATTTTTCTATAACAGTTGCTATTTTTTTTTTTTTTTTTGCAAACAAAGATGTACCAATTATACCTGTTTTGTTATCATTATCCGCGGAACAAACTGCTGCACCCCAAGATGAATTCTGGTTTGAAGTTGACTTGCACTCCCAGCCAGTATTTGTACCATCTGCAGAAAACGTTAATACTTAATTATAAAAAATTGATATAATT
The DNA here is from genome assembly GCA_001974805.1 of Corchorus capsularis. NCBI lineage: Eukaryota > Viridiplantae > Streptophyta > Magnoliopsida > Malvales > Malvaceae > Corchorus > Corchorus capsularis. The sequence continues at coordinate 18,465 of AWWV01009157.1, forward strand.
CTCGAGGGCATATTAGATAGACAGAAACTTATTAACAGTAAGGAAAAAATAGTTAGTTTTAATCTATTCGAACAAGTTGCAATTGCATACCAAATGTGCCGACTAAGTCGTCAACTCCAGAGGGCTTTCCATGAATTATCTTCTCCCCTTCGACACCTACTAGCTGGCGACCGCCATGATTGGAGACGACAATCCCATCGACAACTACTTCAGTGGCCTTTAATGCTGCCAATTTTTATGGTATATATATATATCAAATCTTTAGTGATGATATTATAAAATGAGTAAAATGGGGCTTGGACTTTAAACAGATCAAAGTGTTTATAATGTCATTCTTAATTGCAGGGCTTTATTTTTGCATTCACTTAATTATACTAGATTAATAATATGTATAAAATAATGGTAGTCAGTGTTTAAGTATATTGCTTACCACCAAAATCCCCTTGCAATCCATCAATTAGAAAATGTTCTGTTGTACCATAAACATTGTTCTTATAAAGCCCTGCACATGCACCCTTAAGAACTTTGATTTTTTGGCCACTTTTCCATGTTACTCCCTTTCTCTTAAGAGTTTGATGAACCCTTATAACTGCAAGTTGATAAGAGGCAATACAATCAGTAAATCAAAGTATGAGGTAGATGACAAGATAAGAAATTAATCAAACAGCATGCAGACAATGCTTACCATCATATGATATTCCTAGTGCCTTCTTGTTCGAGGGATTAACAACTATAACTGGTTGATCCTCACCAGACACTATTTCTTCATCATAACTATCATGCATCTGAAGAAGCCAATCTCGATGATCTCTTTCCAGTTGTGTCAAACTTATCTTTTTTCCAGCTCTAAAAATTTCAACATCGACATCTACAGATTCCAATAGTTAGATTAACAATAACCATTGGAACACAAATCACATTTTTGGAATGAAGCCCAAATAAAAAAGGAAAAAAGCTTACCTTTATCTTTATCATCATCATGCCTACTTCCAAAGTTCTTTAAAGCAATTGAAAAAGGATATAGTGTGCCAGATCAGTCTGGGAATACAAACAACAATCATATTATCATTTTAAACTAGTTCAATCCATCAACTGAACAAATTAGTTTAGCTCTTTATGCAATCTTTTGTCAATCATCATAGTGTGCTAACTGTAACACACAAAATTTCAAAGTCTAAAATTAAGACAAGAAATATTGGAGTCAAATAAGAATTTTATTGATTGATGAATGCATGTACAATCTTTGGAAATTCTAATAATAAGAAATTGTCCTCTGATCCTTCTCCTTATGCTTCAAGATTTGCTTCAAGGGTCGAATGACTTGATCTTGAACTTGATGATAATTTGATAATTTGAGAACTTGAGAACTTGATTTGATTAAAGGGTCGAATGACTTGGTCTTCAAATTCAAGTGTCTATATTGGAGTCAAATAAGAATTTTATTGATTGATGAATGCATGTACAATCTTTGGAAATTCTAATAATAAGAAATTGTCCTCTGATCCTTCTCCTTATGCTTCAAGATTTGCTTCAAGGGTCGAATGACTTAATCTTGAACTTGATGATAATTTGATAATTTGAGAACTTGAGAACTTGATTTGATTAAAGGGTCGAATGACTTGGTCTTCAAATTCAAGTGTCTTGACGACTTGATCTTGAATTGATGATGATAAATTGATTCAAGGGTCTTGGCGACTTGATCTTGAACAAACAAAATTAATCTTCTTCAGATTTGTTGATGAAGATAAAAAAAATAAATTCTTGAAAGCGAGCTTTTGCAAATCTTTGATAATTTTCCTTGGATCTTCTTTGAAAGAAAAATAATCCTCCACATACGTGAATCTTCTTTCCTCCACATACGTGGATCTTCTTTCAATAATTTCCCTGAACATCTAAAATATTTCAGAGCTTTTCTGCTTCAGAGCTTTTCTGCTTTCTGAATTGTGTGTTGAAAATGACTTGGGAGCTTGGTATTTATAGTGGGGGATGGAGAGTTTCAAGATAATTTAATTTCTCCTTGTTATTTATCTCTAAATAATTAATTTTAATTAGAGATAAATAAGATGACACAACAATGAATTCTGATTGGTCAATGCTTGAAACCTTGAGATTTGATTGGTCAGATGATGCAATTTATTTACCAATTATCTCAATTTAATTAGAGATAAAAGGTGATGAATCACAACTTAATTTTGATTGGTCAAACCATTAAACATTGAAATTTAATTGGTTAGACCATGTATCATATTTATCTACCATTTTTCCTAAGAAAATATCCAATAAATTTAAGGATAAATTCTCAAAAGAAATTTGTAGAAAATTTCTGATTGGCCAAAATTTCTTGCTCTACACTAACATATATACAAGTCAACATATTTGTGCCCGACTATCAGTGCCCCTTTTCTCTAAGCAGACATTATTGGAACTACTTGCTGCAAGTGCACCCAGTTTAATTTACCTAGATAAATAGAACAAACCCAACTTAAAAAGGAGCAGATACAGATAAGGACAAGATCAAATGAACTGATTATATGCCTATCAAATCAATAATAATGACAACATACAGCTGATATTGCAAATTTACATCATTGCTCTGATTGATCAAGCACGGCAACACCACCAACTTGACAAGCAATAATCAACACATAACAAGCTGCTCCCCACAACCATACATTTCCAAACATAAGACCATTCCCATCTAGATAGAGCATTAATTCAGGAATCACATCAAGAAACCAATATACAGTCTCTAACAACTTAGAAGCAAGCCACCTGGCAAAATAAGCTCCTATAGGACTGTAGATATTGATATAACAGCAAGATATTTGGCAAATACTCCCCCATGCTTGTAAATAGAAATGTAAGATTGACAGGGTAGCCTACCTTTGATGGTGATGGATTGAAACCTGCATCAGTCTCTGCAACCAAAATTTAAAATTTTTTTTGCTTGAATCGTACCAAAGGAATAATTATGGCAAGTATACATACATATATAAAGAAACTTCCCAGAAATTTAAACCACTTACCAACAAAGCATTTAACTCTCAAGCAACATCTTTTCAGCACCTGGGACTTGTCTCCCTTTCGCTGCCTCAAATCCATGGAAGGAAGCAACCCCTATAGAAAAGCAAATTATATTAGAGGTTTGGTTTCCCCACCAAATCACAACACCCCACCACACCAGACCACAATGAAGCACCAAAGTATTTTAGTTAATGCACAAAGAAATGGAGAAAGTAAAGATAAAACCTGTGGAAGTACCAGTATACTTATAGATTTAACAGTCTCCAATGAGCATGATAGCACTTCTTTGATTCTTTCAACTGGCCATGAGAAGTCCAATCCAACGTCTTTAAGCTTAAGGTTTATCATGTCTTCACCATCTACAAAAAGAGAAAACATGGTAGAATGAAACAAAGTCAAGGAGATTGCTTCATTACCAGACAATTTCAAGAAAAATAGATATTGGATTGCAAAAAGAGTTACAAATCTTATCTAAGTACCGATGAAACTGAGATCAATCACTTCATGTCCTTACCAAATTGGATTAGTCTGCTATCAGAAAATCCAAATTTGATTTATTTATAACGTCACTAATTTCACGTCACACTGACGAAAGTCCATATAGGACACATTGACCAAACTAAGATTAATGGCATACAAGGAGATATGAATTTCACTGTAAATAATGGGACTAAGATCTTAAAAAGGAAAACTTTTAATTCTAATCGCGAATCAACACTTCAAATCTAGTCTCCTAGCAGTACTTAGCAAAAGACATGGCAAAAGCACCAAAAACTGCATTTGAAAAAAGTTCAAAACATACGAACACAAAATGAATAAACATTTAGCTACAGAAACACCGGGGAAACCAATAAAAAACATCACCAAAATATAAAAACCTATACTCCACATAAATAAGGATTAAGTATTCATTTACAGACCTGTAAGAACCTTCTGCTTAGAATCCAACTTCAAGGTAACATCTGAATAGTGCACAGCTAAGAGACAGCAAAGATATCCTTTCTGAGGGCCAACTCGAATTCTTAAGGTTTGACCAATAGAGAACATTCCCTCTCTGTTCCTGTTGTTGACTGCAGTTGAAATCATTAATTAGTCTAGATATAGAGACGAGGGAACTAGATGATTACTATTCACTTCCAACAATTAGAGAATGTTAAATACCATCACTTCTAATTTGCCTTTCTTGCCAAGGCTTTTTAGGTGATACTGGGGATTTACGAGATGATGTGAAATCCTCAAAACCTGAAGAATCAAGCTCACCACCCTGAACAAAAAAATAAAAATTCATTAATCACAAGAATTTCAAGAGTAAGGATAGAGTGAAGGGGGTCTCTGGTCATATGATCTACTACCTTCTCCTTGCACACATAAAAAAATTGCTTAATTTTCTCGCAATTTTGTGATTTACAGCAGAAAAATCCACCATTATCAGTCTCATTCTCATCATACAAAAATATGGTCCCTCTATAGATTTGTTTAACTATCCCTTGCTTTCCCTGCCATGTGAGACGTTTAACAGATTAGAACATATCTCCATAAAGAAGAGATAGACATTAGAAGAGGAAGTGTATTGAGATTGCTGTCAAACCTCATATTGACCTTCCAAGACCTTGGTAGTGTCATTAATGGATATAGTCTTTGAGTGCAGATCTAAAGCAGTAAACTTTTTATCAAAAGGCTTTAACTCGTGTTGTTCAACAGTCACTACAACAGGTCCTTCTGGAGCCTCTTTTAAGATCTGGTACATATACAAGATCAGTAAGGCAGCCAATTATCATAAGATGAAGTAAATAACATGATCTTTCACCTTGTAGCGATCATCTTTTCCCATGGCGACAATAAGCCCAAAGTCTTTCCGGCTACAAGGGAAATGAAAATGAATGCAAAGTAGATTAGTTTGTGATTGACACAAGGTTAATAATGTAACAGAATTCTGTTCGAGAATTACCCAAAAAAAACAAGATCAAGCAGTTCAAAGCTATTCTCCATGCCAGACCCTGATGAGCCATCTCCTTTTTCACTACCTTTATCACTTTTGATAGTCTTCTTTCTCTTCTTTTCACCATAAAGCTGTGCAAGCCACTCCACGTCATTGGATTCATTGTTATCTGAATGGCTAATCTTCAGGAGCTCCTCCTCTGTAGGCATAACACCCCAGCAGCTTATTGAATCTATAGATACTCTTTTGTACAAATTACCATCCTTGAGCATCATGCCATCAAGTACTTGAAAGTAAAGGCCAGTATCATTATCACGCCCAATCTGAATGAGAGGCTGAAACTCACTGCAAAGTCAAATATCGACATTAATTATGATAGCAAACTAAGTCTGGAAAATTCATATAAATTCAATTGTGTAGATCAGGAGAATTACTCGAGTTCACTCGAACTAATCAATTCTGGTGCTGGAATAACAGTTTTCTTTAAGGAAACTCCATCATCCTGTAATAATAAAATTAGTGATTTGTTGAAGAATCTTATGCAAATAAATCTCTCTAGCAAGATTAAACATCTTGATCTTCCTAACTAGCAATCAGCAACCTTATAAATGAAACAATATAATGCTTTCAAACTTTAAGAAGCAAAGACTTAAAATGACCAAAATTTGAATAACTCAAGACTTATCCCGTAATAAAAATACAGAAAACTCTTAAACAGTTTCGGCTTAACATAAAATACACAGAACTTGCATATTCTACATGTACCTCAAGTCAGCTAAAATACCATTTAAATGCTGCATTTGCTACTTGCTTTTGCTTTCTAAAACTAGGAGAAAAAAGCACATTTATATGTGAAAGCAAACAATACCATCTAATGAATTAATTGATCTAAAACATAAAAGCATGATTTTACTTTTATATATATTGATTGGTTGGAGGTATATCTCTTATTCATTTGTTCAACTTTAATTAATTACGGTTTTGCCAGCTAGCATTTGTTTTCTGTCACATAGTACCCTTTAAGGAAGCAAACTACAAAAGCAATAGAAAAACAACTATAAGTCAATTGTTGACTCTCTTCATCTAGCTCTCTTTGGTTCTAACAGAGAAACTCAGTTTTAGAATCATTGTAAGCAATTCATGATAAGATATCAGCCATCAATTCAAATAAAAGCAGAAAACAAGGAAGATTAAGTCAATAGTAATTAGTATTATTACAAATTTTGCAGCCATCGCCTGCAGATCAATTCTTGGAATGAGCTTTACTGTTGCTCTTTTCCGTTCATTGTTTACAGCCACAACCTACATACAGAAATCCAATACATACCATGAAATTTTAAGTAGCATAAAGCAAACTTAATCCAACTGTAGGAAACACATCTACCTGGCAAAGGTCCCCCTTATAATTTCCATTCTTTACCCGAGCCCATGTCCCCTCAGAGACTTCACTGCATTTAGTTCTAACAGAGAGCAATTCATAAAGTTCATGGCTTGAGAATGGCACCACCGGTGACCAATAAATGTAAGTCAGTCCTTTACACACCTGAAATATATAGGACAAATGGTAAATATGTTAGCATATAGATACTAATTTGAAAAATAACATGACAATTTTTGTGTCTCAGAACATAATTGACCTCATTAATATCACATTGTTTCCCAGCTTCAATGTAGAAAAAACCCTTGATGTGATCAACAGAAAATGCTGATATTATCTGCCGACCTGCAAAATTAGGAAAACGAATGATATTTCGTAGTCAAAATTAAAACTACGGACAAGAAATTTCTTGACAAGCAAGGAACTGCAACGAACCCATGAAATCAAGAGCGTAAAATTAACCAAAAAAAAAAAGAAAAAAAAAAAGAAAGAAAAGAAAACAATGAGCCCTACTTTTCCCCCGATAGCTTTCATCGCTGGTCTCACTGTCATCAGCTTCAGCAGCTTCATCAAAGAACTGAAGGACTCCAGACTTTCTCCTTTTCCGATGGCTCTCCCCGGCTCCTCTTCCGCCGGTCTTCCATTTCCCGGAACCCAGCTCCTTCGCCTTTCCCTTTCCCATCCCCTTCCCTTTCGACGACATTCTGTTTTACTAACAATGGCGCACAATCCCCTTCCTCTCAGTTATCAAATTAAAAGCTATATATTTGCGTTTTTCCCTTCCTTTGTTTCTTTTTTTTTAAACTATTTATGCGATTTTAAAAGAAAAAAAATGGGAGGAGAGCACGGCGTCGGTGTTGGTGGTAGTGTACTAGACCGAGGTTTTTTTCCTTTGGCATGGACTCTTGATTGACTGTCAATCACCTTTGCTTATGCTCTGCTTTTGCTTAGGGTAAGTTGACGAAGGGAAGGGAGTTGAAATGCAATTTACTATTATATCCTATTCTTTCCCTAAATTTACAAAGCCTTTCCACTTCCTCTTTTTCTGGTTTTATTTGAATATTCTTAATTTTCTACATATACGAGAAAAATATGGCATCATTTGATCGGGATTGGGTTCTTTTGGCAAGTGCCTATAAATAAATAATTTAAAAATCATAAACGTCCTAATAATTTGGAAATACAGCTAGCATGTAAGAATCTAGTACTAACAATTTACATTAGCGGGAAAATTTTTGTTCTTTTAAACCGTAATAATCGGGAATAAAATAAATAAAAGTAAAAATGAATTTAATCTAAATATTTATTGCCCACAATTATTGGATTTAGAAAAATTAGCAGTTAATTTATTGAAAGTCTTAATTTGGACATGTCCGCTTGTTTTAACCATAGTAAGAGTAACATCGTTATAATTTTTTTTTTGGCAGCGTTTGTAATAAGTGAATTATTAAATTAACTAAATCTCCTCCGAATCTTAATTTTGTCTAAATCCAAGCATTAATCTTTGCCACGTGGGCCCCAAAATCATGGGCCAATGTAGTCCTGACCACGGTTCGGTTCCGGTTCTGAATCGACGATTCTGGTTCTTAAGAAGTTTGGAATCGGAACCTTAACCTTTAAGTAAGGTTTCGGTTCCAAAACTGACGTTTCTCGGTTCGGTTCTAGTTCCAAATCGGAACCTTTTTATTTTTACAATATTTTTAAAAAATATTGTAATATTTAGTTAATTAATTAATTTTATGTTTTAAAAAATAATATATATAAGTAAATATCAAATAACATGTCTATTAACACTAAATTAAGGAAATTAATTAAGAAAACTAACATATATTATAGATTTCATAAATATATTAATAATAAAAATAATTAAAATATGGACAATTCCGGTTTCGGTTACGGTTCCATATATGTGGAACCTAACCGGAACCTTACCAACAATGGTTCTGATTATGGTTCCAGAACCGAAACCTTTTTTGCGGTTTTTGATTAGGTTCTTGTGACCATGGTTCGATCACCTCTATAATGATGTCTTTGTCTTGAGTTTTCTATTTCAACTGAATGAATGAAATGAAAATAAAAACCAATCTAAAAGCAGAGGAGGAAGAACCTCACTAGCTGCGTCATTGCCCCAAGATGGACTCAAAATTGCTGTTGAGAGGGGTATTAACTGGAAACTGACTCCCAGGTTGCCTTTCAATACATTTGTTATGGTGTTGATGCTTTTCATCCTCATTCATATATCGTGGATGCTTGCAGATCCATGTTGAGACAAATTCCCAACAAGGAGATTAGGAAATGTTTTAGAGAAGCAAATCAATGTGCTGATTTTCTCTTTAAGTTGGGCTGTAGAAGTCGACAATCCTTTTTTTTTTTTTTTGTAGGAGAATGATCCCCCTCCACTCCAGGTCTTGGTCTGTATAGCAGATGTGGTTGGGATTTCATATCCCAGACTTGTTGTAATTATTCGTAATTAAGTAATATATCTATCCCTTTTTCTACCAAAATAAAGAAGTAGAAGAGGAAAGAAAGAAACAAATCAAAGCAGCAAACTGACAATAACCCAAAAATCAAATCAATTCAACTGTAAATTCAAAGTAATCTATTGTTAATCATGTTCAAAATCAAAGCATAATTTAATGTTTGTTGATTTATGGCATAATTGGTCGATTTCTTCCTAGAGAGACATTAGTATTTTATTTTATTTTATTTTTTTGGTGATTTCTTAATGAAAAAAGTGTATAGCATTTTCTTACCCTATCAATTAATTGAGGATTATTATCAAATAAGGGTGAGCAATGGCCAGTTCGGTTCAGTTTCGGTTTTGTGGTTCTCAAAACCGATTACAAACCGACGACTAGTTTTTGGAATCGTCAACCGATCATTTTATCGCCTTAGCCGGTTATGCAGATTAAGCGGTTATACGGTCGGTTATATGGTTTAGGTTGTTTAAACCGTTTAATAATTATATATATCTAATATTATTTTATATATATATATAAATATATATTTAATTATAAATATTACTAAACTGTCGGTTCGAGTCGGTTACGGTTTTGAAAATCTCAAACCTATGCACCGACCATTTAGTACTTAATCCTTTGACGGTTCAAACCGCCAAACCGCGGTTTGACTTAACCGCAAAAGACCATTGACGGTTTCGGGCAGTTTGACCCGCCTAATACCAAACAAGTATCACTATAATATTAAGTAGGAGTAATTATTAATAATAATAATATTAAGCAAAGTATCATTATTCATTGAAATTGAACCTGGATATATATGTCACTTTAATAGCCCCGTCAAATTTAGGTCAAATTTGGTGCAATTTGCTAAGGTTTAGGTCTAATTTAGTCATGTTTAAAGGTTTAGACTCAAATTGAGTAAGTTTGCAAAGGTTTAGGCCCAATTTGGACATTAGGCCTTCTTTATTTTCCCATTTAGGATGGTTTGCTCGTAGGGATGTCAACGGGGCGGGGAATGACCGGGGGTATAGTCCCCGTCCCCAACCCCAACTTCCCAACCCCATCCCCGTCCCCGTCCCCATCCCCGACGGGGAATGAAACAAGTTCCCCATCCCCTACCCCGCGGGGATTTGACGGGGACGGGGAATCCCGTTCCCCGAATTTTGGTAAAAAAAAA
>AWWV01009158.1:0-35534 GCA_001974805.1 Corchorus capsularis
GAATGAAAATTTTTATAAAATTTTAAATAAATAAATATTAATATTAGTAATAACAATAACAATAATTAATTTACCTTATTTAATACAATTAGTTTTGATACATGATTTTCATTATAGGTGTATAGTATTAATAAATACAACATTATAAATAAAAATAATAATATATATTAATAATATAAAAATCACATTGGTGATAAACATAATATATATCTATATTAAGTTTTAGTGCAATATGTATGTCTAAATATCTCTAGAAAATCTAACTTACACATATATTATATATGTAAATAGTCAAAAAAATATATTTCGGGGACGGGGCGGGGCGGGGAGGGCATTTCCCATCCCCGTCCCCGACCCCGACGGGGAATGTGTTTCATTCCCCATCCCCGTCCCCGTCGGGACGGGGAATCGGGTTCCCCATCGGGGACGGGTACAATTGACATCCCTAGCTCGGGACCCTAAGCTTTTGACTTTTGAAGGTAATTGAGAAGCTCTTTGGAGGTGACTACTTAACCAGTGAACTAACTTTGAAACTCTGCTTCTTGACTTGCTTCAAACAGACTAATATTGGACATCTTTATGCTTATAGGGCATCCAAAATATTGCAATTTCCAACGTAGATTGATCTGTAAAAAAATTCTAATTAAGAATTCTCTTTTCAAGCATCTGATATATTAGGAATACATAATGTCATGTATCATCTGATTCATGGCATTTTGCTAGTGAGACCTTACTTTATGTAGTTGAAAAGTGCAGGTGAATGCGTAAAACATGTAATCCTTGGAGATTATGTGAAGGACAAAGTGCCAAGTTTGCAGCATTTCATAGACAAAGGAAACAAAGACCGAAATGATATTATACCATCCTTGGCAGCCCTTTCAAATGCAATGCGATTACTTCAAAGGTGCAGAAGATCTTGAAACTTAACAATTCAGTCGATATATATATATATATATATATACACACACATACTTGGTGAACCAACTGCTAGGGAAAAAGAATGTTTTCTAAAGGTGTTCTTTCTGTTTCATCTTATTGGTACCTTATTTGATTGACCAGGTCACAAACGTTTTCTAATAAGTCACTTGAAATTCATGAAAATATTTGTAAATTTGCTCTTAAATTTTGACCACGACAGCCTCATACCTCACGCTTGTTCCTGTTTCTGTTTCTTTGCATACTTTCTGTAGAACTACTTAGAAATGAATGGCGTATATGATCATTTGGGTTATTTTGAAAGGTCCTAGAGTACTTTCAATACTATAATTTTCATCATTGTTCTACTCCTAAAAATTACCAAGATACTACTACTATTATTATTTAAGAGGTGCTTATTTTGGTGTTTCCCATATCTGATACACTATCAGATTGCAGGGTCACATTGCTCTTGATCAGGCACTATTCCTTGAAAACCCTTTGGAAGATTGGATTTGATTACAGCCATGGTATGGAAAAGCTTGGTCTGTTATCGATTTATGATTTGAATACCCTACTCTTTTTCACAGGCACTGAGCACAGAGTTAGAGCTCCATTAAATGTCAATGAAAGTAGTAGCTGTAGATATGGAAACATGACTTCCCTGCCAAAAGGAATCAAATTATCAGTGGTCACAACTCAATGCTTTGTTGGCTCACAGCAATATAGCAGTATACCACTACACACACAATTTGGTAGTTTATATCATGAGCCCTTTAGTTAGAGCTATATAGAAAGCTGCTAGCAAGTTGTGATTCATAAGTTGTTCTTTAGTTAGAGCTTTTTGAAATTTAATTTTTTATTCTTCGTCATTCTTATACTGCTAGAGTAAGCTACACTAGTTGGAGCTTGATTCATTGCCTACTTTGGGTGAAACCAAGCTTTGTGCTTTTATATATTGTGGCTATGCCATCGTTTTAAGAATGATAAACAAGACTTATAAACCAAACCGATGTAGCTATTGGATGCAGGAAACAACACTAGAGTAGTTTACAATAATTTTATTTAATTTTATTTAACAAAGACATAATCATGTAAGAATTAGAGTACACAATAATTTGATTTAAATATTCTTGACCTACATAAGAAAGTAAGAATCTATCTATATATTCTACAAGGGAGAGGGAGCGACAGCAAGAAGACTCTCTTCATACATGAAAACCCAAGGACCGCCTTCAAACCCAAGATTACAAAACTCTCCTGTCTCAATGTCATAAAGAAATAGTTGATGAGAATCACTATCAACTTCTACAAACACCTTGCCATGCGTCCAAAAATCATACATTCTCTTAACACCAACTCCCGGTCCCAGAGGAGCATTACTGTTAAATAGTTTGGTCCAGTTGCCTTGCCGATCATTCATCACCCAAACCGCACCACCTGCATTGGACACACCACTAGACTAGTTTACAATAATTTGATTTAAATATATTCCACTAGCTAGGGAGAGGGAGCGACAGCAAGAAGACTCTCTTCATAGATGAAAACCCAAGGACTGCCTTCAAACCCAAGCTCACAAAATTCTCCTGCCTCAATGTCATAAAGACATAGTTTATGAGTATCACTATCAACTTCTACAAACACCTTGCCATGCGTCCAAAAACCATACATTCTCGTAATGTTAACTCCAGGTCCTGGAGGAGGGATGTTAAATAGTTTGGTCCAGTTGCCTCCATGTTCATTCATCACCCAAACTTTTAGGATTAAAATAATCCAGACAATCATATTCCCATTCCCATGAAGAGAGACGACCATCATGTAGAGCCATTAGCTCTCCCCATTGTCCAGCTGAGGGTACAATTTCAAAAACTTCAGTGTCCAAGTGAAATGCAAGCAGCTTACCCGCGTCGCCCTGCCAATAAAATACACCATTTAAACATACACTCCCCTTGTTCAAATTAAGGGAATATAGCTGATCGATCAACTCAACCTCTTCCTCTTTTAATACTCTCCATGAATCACTACTCATCCTGTAAATGGCATACTGATCATCCTTGTGACCACCACCATACGTCCGTATAACGAGCACTTTGTAATCATTGGACGAAGCATCCATTCCACCCTGAACAATATCAGACGGCCCAAACATACCAAACCGAAGGGTGTATGGGATGTATTCATTAAAATCAGGGAGAACCCTAAATTTGTTTGTGGCTGGATTCCACAGAGTCATGCCCTCTTTTCCACCAAAACAAATTAATCCGTCCCCCACAGCCATTCGGTTTTCAGGCTTACTAACAACAACATGATGAGGCACTTGTTGATGCAAATCTTGATGAGTTTCTACAAGGGTTTTACCGCCATCACCAAAACGCAGCATTTGATACTTGTATTCAGTCCTTAAATCATCATCATCAAGGGCTCTACCACCATTACCAGAACGCAGCATACGATTCTTGTATTTATCTTTATCATACCTTAAAACATCGTAACGAATAATAACGTTGTGGATCCTATTTTTCCTATTCATCTTTTTAATAAGCCAATGATGCTGAGAAACAAAAAAGGGGGTTTTGAAGAGATGGTACCATTTCTTTGCCACGCACTCGAAACGGATGATGGACTTTACAGGCAACCTCAAAAGAATCTCGGACACCAAATCTTCAGGCAATACCAAATCCACCGCCATCGATCAATCGCGCCAACTGATGTATCTCTTCTTTCTCAATATATATTATTATTATTATTATTTTATATATATAATAGGAATTCAAAATCCAAATCCTATTAGGATTAGGGTTTCGAGGGAGGGAGAAGGGAATCAGGGATTTATATGTATATAGATATATGTATACGAGCCCAAGCTTAAGATGGCCATGCCTTGGGCCTCTTGATCTGCAATATCTAAGTCAACAGGCCCAATGTCAACGGCACTTCAAATTTCAAATCCCCTCCAAAAATCCCACAAAATATCCGAACAGCAATCTAAAAATGCAAAAATTCGAAAAAAAAACCCCACGGTACTCTAGCGGCTTATTGCTAAAAAAAGCCCTTAAACTTATACAAAACGGCCAAATAAGCCCCTAAACTCTTAGGAAAGTCAAATAAACCTTTTTTCTGACGGTTAAATGTTGAAATAAGGATGAAACATTTCAAGATATTTTCAAATAGGGATCGAAATACACAATTCCAATAAATTAAAACACATACTTGGCAAATTTTTACAAATTAGGGAATCCTTAAATGAAAATCGATGCTTCTCATGCGTATACGTTAAATTTGATAGAAAAATGATATTGTCACGTTAATTAAAAATCAAACCCTATTAATCAAAATAAATTCATTAAACGTAATATGATATAAAATTATCGTGTTCTTTTCAGTTTATAGATATCTCACACACTAGTATTAACTTATATTGTGTCTAATTTGTAAAAAAATATTAAGTATGTATTCTAATTTGTTGAAATTGTGTATTTTGATCCTTATTTGAGAAAATCTTGAAATATTTAGTCCTTATTTCAGCATTTAGCCGTCAGAAAATGGCTTATTTGACTTTTTTTAAGAGTTCAGGGGATTATTTGGCTGTAATTATAATTCAGGGGCTTATTTGGCCGTTTTGTGTTAGTTCAGGGGTCTTTTTGAGCAATAAGCCGTATCCTAGCAAGGGTTCTTAATTCTTATTACCAAGATGTCGATCGAAATCGATGAAACTGGCGGGTCTAAAATCCGTGGAAAACGCCTATTGTTGTTTTTTTTTTTTTTTGGTTCAAAGTGGAAAACGCCCATTGTGAAATATTGTGCTATTATTAGTTAGTTATATTGTGAAAGCAGGAGACGAGAATTTGGTGCTGGGATCTGTTAAATGGATTTCTGGAGTAAAATTGGAAAGAAATTAATAAGAAAGCTTTGAAGCTCATCTTAAGAAAAACGTACTGATCCTTTCATCTTGTCACTACTATAGTAGAAAGAAGAAGCTCATCTAGTCATCTTCTTATGAAACACGTGCTAAATATTTTCTCCTCCTACCGATCATATGCAAGTAGAAAAATTAGGATTCAAGTAAAAATGGATTTGATCTAAATATTTATTGCCCACAATTAATTTTGTCTAAATCCAAAGCATTAATCTTTGCCACGTGGGCCCCAAAATCATGGGCTAATGTCTGTCTTGAGTTGAGTTTTCTCTTTCGACTGAATGAATGAAATGAAAATAAAATAAAAACCAATCCAAAAGCAGAGAGGAGGAAAGAAGCTCACTAGGTGCGTCAATGTCATTGCCCCAAGATGGACTCAAAATTGCTGTTGAGAGGGGTATTAAGTATTAACTACTTGATTGTGGAAAGTGGAAACTGACTCCCAGCCAGCCCAGGTTGCCTTTCAATACTTGAATATTGTGTTTTTTGGGTAGATGTAAGGTAACGTGTCTGGTAGAATCTTTCATGGATTGCCTGTTTCGATTGGGATGAACAAATTGCAATGATGAGAGAATAAGTTGGATTCATGTCTGTCTTTAATGTTCACAGCAAGCTTTAAATTCTTTCACTTAATTAGTAAACTTAGCTTGTTCCAGTGTTGCCAAGTTATCAACAATGGCTGTTGGCACTTGGCATAAACATGTTTGGAAAATGTAGATACTCAAATTAGTTGATTAGAAGTATTAATTAATCATTGGTGCCCCTTTGGTGCCAAAAAAATTATGGTGTCTGATGTATATCAGCAGTAAGGTTTGATCTCCCAACAGTCTAGTATGTGATAGCTAAATTAAATATGACATTTCTACTTATTCTAACAGACCAAAATTTATGAATAATTCGATCGGAATTTGTTTCTAGTCGTGGGCTTAAACAAAACATAAGTTAGGGTACAGAATTACAAGTAACCGATGCAATGTTTGATAGGAACAATGAACCTATGACTGATCGAATTGCAGAAAAACCTATACGAAACACAGACCATTAATTCAAAGCATTTACACCGAGATTCCATTTTCAGCTATATATGCAACCAAGGTATATGGATATATAATCAAACCTACCTATGGATAATGAACTTTTTGTCTGTTTTCTTCATTTTTCTCATTTCACAAGAGTTAATACACATTGTATTCAAGTTCTTTCCTCTCTTCTATTGCTTATCCTATATTTGTTAATGCCTATATTTGGTGGATATCATTCTTTATTTTCCCATTTAGGATGGTTTTGCTCGGACCCAGGTTTTTGACTTTTGAAGGTAATTGAGAAGCTCTTTGGAGGTGACTACTTAACCAGTGAGTACTAACTTTGAAACTCTGCTTCTTGACTTGTGATTGGTCGTTGATCAAATCACAAGATAAATTCCCCACAAACCAATAACATATAGATTAACTACTTAGCTAGGGCAAGTAGGGGTCGAATCCACAGGGAAGGTACGAATTAAAGTTAAATTTTACAAAAGAAATTCTAACCTAGAAAAGATATTTTTGGAATTTTGAAAATAGATTAATTAAACTAGAAAACAATTAAAGAGAAAATCAAAGATAAAAGCATACTTCTTCTCCTTTAGGTAACTACTTTGATCAAGTGAATCATGGATCATAGACACTAAACATAAATTTGGCTTAGATTGCAATCAATTAAGAATCATAAATTATTCCAAATCGGTATATAACCTAAGACGTAGACATCAACTTTCATTGAAACAAAATAATCCTCTTAACATCTTAAACAACTCCATTTGAATAATTGGTATAGGAACATACGTAATGCTAATTCCAACATGCTAAAAAGATTAATCCGTATCTCACTGCAATTAACCTCAAATGTTATAATCTATGGTTTAAGCCCTTCATATAACAAGCATTAGTTTTTATTATTCCACATGCATGATAAATCAATACCAAACTTGCATACGTCAATTTCCATCTCGGCCTAAAGATTTCAACAAGGTTTGATATCCCATTGAACCTAGGACTCCTAGCATTCAATTGTTACTTGGAC
Source organism: Corchorus capsularis (assembly GCA_001974805.1). Lineage (NCBI taxonomy): Eukaryota > Viridiplantae > Streptophyta > Magnoliopsida > Malvales > Malvaceae > Corchorus > Corchorus capsularis. The sequence goes on from AWWV01009158.1 coordinate 6,893, forward strand.
CAACTTTAGCTTGACTCAAGCTACTTGAATCTAACTATAGCATTCATAAATCTCAAGATATGTTGCGCACCAAATCAATCAAAGTATGAACACATAAGATGAAGCATAGAGATAAGAAACGTATTCAAACGGAAAAAGCTTCAAATTATTAAGAACAAAAGTCTCACCAATAATTCGTTGTTCAAAAGTACCTAAGGAGAAGAAGTATAAAAGGTTAGCTACTCATGGATTGCAAGCAATCCATGAGAGACTTACAAGTTTGGAGGCCGGCTGCCTCCTCCCTCTCCTTGGCGGCGCAAAACCTAGAAAAAGATGATCTATGCGATACAAGGGTTGATTACACCTTGATGTGCTAGGGTTTTAGACTTAAGAGGGTATTTATAGAGGTGGCTTAGGGCTAATTTAGAGCTAAACAAACCCTAAGGACGTGCTGGGCTGCTCTCCAAGTCTTCAAGCTAGTCCAAATAAGAATTTGGACTTAATTGGATCAATCCCGCATAAAAGGCCCAGGACAGTTTCTGTCCACTGACTTAAGGGGCATTCTCGTCCACGAAAACGGCAAAACTGGGGTTCGACCAAAACACGAAAGTTGTAGATCTTGAAGTTAGCTTTCCAACGGCTACTCATACGCCTCAAACGGAGCTCTAGATCAAAAGTTATGGCCAAAATACAGAAAGGTCGCCAAATCTGGAAACAAGTGAAGAAGCTTCGAGGTGAAGACACGCATGGTGGCATGCTTGGCGCGCGCATGGCTGCATCCCGACTCCCCCTGGGCGCCCATGTGGTTGGCTTGTGCACCCAGATCATTGACCTTAGCACCTATGTCACCAGCGCCCATGTGCTTGCTGGTGGCATGTCTCGGCTCCAGCTGGGGGCCCATGTGGTATGCTTGGCGCCTCATGTGGTTTGCCTCGCGACCCATGTCCTCCAGTGCTATGACACATCTTGACATGTTTTCTTGCCTTGAAATTCAACTTTGCTCCTTTGCTTCAAACTCTTGAAAATCAATCTTATAATGATAAAATTGACTCTTCAAGCTCTTCAATCACGAACATATTGGCTCCCATTCTTCATCCGCAATGTCCTTGGAAAATATTTGTGTAAATAATCATCCAAAAAGGCTCCAAAAAGGTCAAAAATGGTGATTTTGCACTTTTCTTCACTTTAACACCTATAAACACAAATATACCAAATATAAGGCATAATCAATCATAAAATACTCTAAAAGCATAGGAAAATGACCATAAAAAGATGCATAATTTTGGTCCGATCATATTTCCCCCACACTTAAGCTTTGCTAGTCCCTAGCAAACTAAGGTTAATCCTAAGAAAACAAAAAGGTTAGTGACTAAACTAAACAACATATTGATTCCACTTTCGTAGGTGTACGGCGGCACTTAGCATGTGACACAAGCCTTTAAACCTCTATACGTCTATAAAGGAGGAGTTATAGTCTCCTGAGGGTTTGCTTAACTAGAACGATACCCACAAACATTATGTAACATTAACTAGAGACGTCAAACTTTAGAAAACAAAGTACTTCTAATAAATTAAGAATTTAATCTACATTTTCTAGTCAAATGCAATATAAGTTAGTAAAAATACAAAGACCATAAGATTCAAATCAATTATGCACAAAACCATTCCAATCAATAATGCAAGTTCTAAGATCAACATACCTTGGATGAATTTGACAAGGAAAACTTACCATAAGCTTGTATTTTCATCAATTTCCAAAGAGAAAGTAATATCATGGATATTAATCAAAAATTAAGATGGGTTTTAAAAGAAATAGCCCAAAATTTCTAAGCAAGGTTACCAACCTTAGAAGTGTCCATGAATTGGGGCTACCAGCTCCCTTTAATTGAGGTTACTAACACTCATTTTTACAAGAGGGACAATATTTCCGCTTTTCATGCCTCTTATCCTCTTTCCAAGGGTTACTAACTCCTTTGTTGAAGAAAAGAGTGACAACAATGGATTAATAATAATAATATTTTTTTTTATTAAAGCAAGAAAATATCTCTTCTCCTCTTAACATGAAAACACTTCTTTTAAAAAGATTTTAACTACCCTTCATACCCCCACACTTAGTCTTTGACATATCCATGACATACTTCTATAAATGTATACAAGATCCAACACAAGTTCTAGAAGTAATACACTTGTCAAACCATTTTTGGGTATGAAAAACCTTATTAATTACACTTCTCAATCAAAGAATGAAATTATACACAAGAAAATTTGAAAAATATTTTCAATGTATTCAAACTAATTAATATTATAAAAGACTATACTCATGGAAATTAAACCAAAATTTAATAAAGATACAAAACAATTTGTAATTTTCTTAAAAAATTTTGAAAAATTTGTCTCTAATCAATAATAAAGAAAATAGGATCTTGAAAATAAACTAATTCTTCCCCCCCACACTTAAAAGACACATTGTCCTCAATGTGTGTTGTGCTAGTATTTTGACAAAAAATTTCAAAACATGTTGTTTTGAAAACTTTTGGAAAAATGAAGTGTATAAGTAAGACTCGATCTAGAAAGAAAGTGTCGACACAATTTAATAAATCAAGCAAACTTACAACTAGCAATAAATAAATGGGGTAATCCAATTAATTGAGCACATGCAAGAATTAATTCACCAAGAGAGTCTAAGCAAATTAATCAAACATAGTATCAATCATAGCATCCAAACACATAAGTCTTTCATAAGATCCAAATAGAATAAATACAAATATAAAAATATCCATGCAATGACATGATAAAAATGCAAAACATAAAAGAGTTCATAACATATGACATCCTAAGGATAAGAATTAACGGCCTCTCCTTGGTCTCCTTTGACCCATGGAATCACGTAGGGTGTCCTCCATTCTCTCCATGTAAGCCCTCATCTCACTCCTATGTTGTCTCATCTCTCGAACCATAAGTTGTTGAAATTCTCTCATAGGAAGCTCTTGGAAATTTTCTTCATTAACTTCCAAGGATGGTTGTCTTGTCCCTTGTGATTGTTCAAGTCCTTGTGCATAAGTCCTTCTTTGCACATTGTACCAATGTACCTCATTGGCAACAACTCTCCTCCTTAAACCCAAATGACTTAAACAATTCACATCAATGACATTGTCTTCATTGTTGAAGCAATACTCACCATCGACTTCAACTCCTTCATTGACCAAAATTTTGCTAATCAACAATGGAAAACAAATGCCTTATCTTCATGTGAAGAATGAACTACTTCCCACATCCTTGAGAGTAACAACCTAGCCATTGGTATTCCATTACAATGTCCTAATCCATGGCAAAGCTTGTCTACAACATAGAAGTCTTCAATGCGAAGCTTATGCTTGTTACTACTTCTAGGAATGACAATATGATGCAATAAGTAACACACAAGTCTATCCCTTGGTTCCATGTATTTGACTCTTACCTCCCTACTCCCTTGGTTATCCATACCAAGAGGAATGTCAAACCTCCTTAACGCACCATCCCTTTTCCATGTGCTCTCGGTGGCGGTCCTTTGCTCTCCATTAACATAAGTAAAATAGAACATACTACCCTCATTGTTCAAACCAAGTAAACGGCATAGATATTCCTCATCAACTACAATGTACTTACCTTTGACCATTGTGTTGATGGTGTAGGAATAACCATCACGCTCCTTGTCTATGTTGGCGTAAAATTGCTTCACCAAATTTGGATAGTAGTATTCATCTACTTGAAGAAGTGATCCCCAACCTCTATTGACAAATAATTGGCTAACTCCAAGTTCTTGATCAATGTTAGTTGGAAGCACTTTTTCTATAATGAAAGAGTTGTTATACCTTGATCATACCACTCTTGACATTCACTATCAACAAATATTGGTGGCGGCACACTAAGGTAAGGTTGTATGGTGGTTTCCTCCTCAATTGGTGCGGCTTGAGATGTTGATGCTCTTGCTCTCACTCTTCTTGACATTTTCTCGAACACTTGGTGGGCACTAGGTTACCTTGTAGGGTTTCTTGAAAAAATTTTCTTTAAGATAAAATGTAGCACTCTCCAATGCTCTAAAATCCTTCAATCAACTTCCAAACTATCTCTTATCTCCTTTCTAATCACTCCAAACAAGAATCCAAAGAAAACAACCACTTTCCCAAAATTTGAAAATTTGAAAAATTGATGGATTTGATGGAAAAAGTGTTGGATAATCAAATGGGTAAGTGTTTAAGGTGATAAAAGATGAAAGAAATGATTTGTGAGTGATGAAGTAGTGAAATTTGAAAATTAAAGTGAATGAATATGTGTATGTAGGCAAGAGAAAAGAAAATTGAGTTGGTTTTGGATGAAGGTGGGTGTTGAAGGATTTGAGGTGGGTGTTGGGTGGTATTTATAGTGTTTGAGATGGGTGGTGGGTTGTGAGTGTTGGGTGAGTACGGCATGGCATTGGTGCATAGCATGGGTGCATGGGTGTTGGCAACTGCACATGGGTGTACAAGCCTACGGGCTGGGTGCACAGGCAAAGCGCCTGGGTGCCCACCCCGAGTCGGCCTCCAGCGCTGGCACTTGCGGCTGGGCGCTGGGGCTTTCCAACTGGGTGCCCAGGCTTACTAGTAGCATTATGTTGAGCATAATTTAATGTTCAAGTAATGAGGAATCAAAGTTCGTGGCATTCAGAAGTGATTTCTGCACCATATTGCTTCGCTGCACTTGGCTTTTCACCCCTTTTTGCTGCACCGAGCTTTGGAACCTTCCTAATTTCGAAATTTTTAGTAATTTATCACATTTAAGGGTCAAAACATGTTGATTATGTGGCTGATTGGGTTGGTTAGGATTTCCCTGATTTAAGGGATTTTAATCAGAATTTGAAATCAGAGGATCAAGATGAATCAGGAGGGAATTAATCTCAGCCGTTGGATCATGCTAACCCTAGCAAGCTGCCCCCCTATATAAGGAGGCAGCCTCCAATGTTTTGAAGCACATCAACTCTTCAACACAACAGCCATTCATCTCCTCCAAGGAAAAAACTCAGACTCCATGTATAAAACAACTCTTCTCAGAGAAAAATCAACAACCAAGCTCCGCGCTTTCAATCTTTTCAAGCCCCTGTGCTTTCAAATCTCTCTTGTGAATCAAGTTCTCACTTGATATTTTTATTTTATTAATCTTGTCAACCTTGTTTCTTACAAGTTTTCTTCTTGTATTTACATGTCGGTTGCAATCAATCACAACTCTTTGTCAATGAATCAAGAAAATAACCTTTTTCTACAGCATTTCTTATGTTCTCTGAGTCCGGAATCAATGATTTAAACACATTTGTATGACTTTGATTCAGGATCTACAAATCGTTTGGTTTATTTTATGTTTCTGCACTTCAAGCAATCATTTAATTTTCTCTGCACTCTTTATCTCATTTTTACAACAAAAATGAACTTTTATTTTCCTCGCATCCTTTTATCAATTTCCGGTTAAAATTGGTTGGCACGCTCGGTACCCTTTCACTAAGATCTCCAAAGAGATTTTTTGGCGCGAACAATAACGCAAGCTGAATTCTAGTTTGTAGTCACCTTGGTTTCCCAAGGTTTAATTGCACCATCTACAACATACAAATAAAAGGATAGACTCTAAGCACCAAAGTAAATTTTCTATAACATTTACCATTTTTTTGCAAACAAAGATGTACCAATTGTACCCATTTTGTTATAATTATCCCAGAACAAACTGTTGCACCCCAAGATGAATTTTGGTTCGAAGTTGCCTTGCACTCCCAGGCAGTATTTGTTCCATATGCAGGTCAAGGATACAAGGAAGCAAGCATGGAAATAAAGGAGGAAAACGTTCATACTTATAAAAAATTGATATAATTGGAGTGAGTAAATTTATGAATTGTAAAAATCAAGTTTCAAAGGAAGTACCATCAAAGGAAATTTGAACACCATTGCCACCATACCAGCAGTGAAACACCGAAACCCATATGACTCTAGTTCTTTATGTAGTTCATCTAGAACTTTTCCTAATAGGTCTTGATCGGTCGTCAGCAAATCATAAAAATAATCCCAACAATTACTAACTAAAAATAGCTAGGGCAAGTAGGGATCGAACCCACAGAGAGACAGGTTATTATTCTTTTTCCAATCAATTAATTTAAAAACAAATAACTAAAATAAAGAGAGTTTTGAAAGTAAATTAAAATCACTAAAATTAAATTAAAACAACTAACTAATAAATCAATCAAGAAAACTAAAGAAAACAATCAATCAGAAAGCAGTGAATAAATTAGAAAACAATTAAAATTATGAAAACCCTCCAATATAGAATTAATATCCCTCTTGACAAAAATAACATGGATCATTGATATCTAAAAATTATGAAAACATTGAATAGCTTGTTGGAATAAATCCTAAATTACCTTAATTAGATAAGATTACCGGTCAAAGTTCATCTAACCCTTTATTCTTTCAATAATTAATTATCTCAGAACAAAACATTAAGAACAAGTAATTTATAAACAAGCATAACAAGCAATTACTCACCCATTGATTTTTATTTCTCTTGGAAGGAGTTTCTGCTCTCAACCAATTGCTACAAATAATTAAGCCTGAACGTCAATTCTCGACTTAATCTAGTTAATGTTAACTCAATTTATCAAGATAGTGTCGATCCAATCCATCGAAACAAACAACATAGAATTAAAACAGAGATTTAAGAAATGCCCAAACAATTTTCATATATAAGCACAAAATCTCACCATGATATAAGTCAAAAGATCAATTAAATTCTACATTGGAGAAAAGAAAAGGATTACTCACTCATGAATTGAGTGAGCATCCACAAATAATAAGAAAAACTTATCTATGGATGAAGATGAAGAGGGGGGCGGCAGCTCCTAGGCTATCTCCTCCAAATCTTCAAGCAATTCTACAATATTTTCTTATGAGAAGAGAATACCTTCAAAACCTAGACCTATGGTGGCTATTTATAGTGGAAAATAACCTAAAGACTCCAATTAGAGTTAGGATAAGACTCTAGGTCGGTTTCAACCTCTGACTTGGTCTCCAAGTTGGATTAAAAGTCTTCCCAACCGAAATTAGGGGTTAAAATCGGATCCTAGAATTTTCTGGAATCGCACAGCAATTTCGGGCTTGAAAATGGCAGAACTGGGCTTCGAACTTAAAGAAAAGTTGTATATCTCGGAGTTAGCTTTCCAACGGCTACTCATGGGCCTAAAACGAACATATGAGCAGAAATTTATGGCCTTTTAACCGAGACTGCGCTGAATCCTAATCCAAGTAGGACTAGTATCAAGATTTAGCGGGAATTGGATTTTCTCTTGGAAATTGAGAGTGAAATACCTTTCTTATACCACTGATTTGGTGCGGAAATTTGGTATTTTGTTGCAAAAGCCACCTGTTCCCATCCCTTTTTCTCTTCTTCCCTGCTTCTCCCGCCATCTCTCCTACAATCTCCTCCATTTTTTTATTTTTCTTTTGAACAGCATCTCCTCCATTTTTTTTCTAGCCGCCAGCTCTGTTTTCCCTCGCCCTTGTCTTCCTCATCCCTGTCTCACCTGTTTTCCCTCTTTCTCTCTTCGTTCTCTTCCTTCTTCTCTCCTATCTCTCCCCGGTTGTCTGAGTCTCTCACTCTCTCTTGCTATTTTGTTCCGCTAATCGAGTCCTTCATCCATAAAAAATTTAATGAGGTCAAAATGACAATAAAGCCCAACTCAGTTAAATCAATGAGAGGAACTCTTTAGGGCGGTTTTTGAATCTTTTCACTTCTCATTGTTATTGTTCTTTATAATTACATATTACCCAAAATATTACCAAATAGCAAATACTAGTAGTTGGTTTCCATTTGTTAACCTGTCTGAAATTAAAGAATTACTGGCTTCTGAATCTGATGTTTTATTATACACTAGTTTTTTGGCCCGCGCTTTGCTGTGGGGTCAAAAATTTTATGAAGTGATCTTTGTGGATCGTTGTTAATCGAACATCTGAAAAAAAAATAATATGAAATTAAATACATTGTCAATCGAAATCACAAAATTTCAAAAGTATTTTTTGGAATTGAAACATTAAAAATTAGCTTTTGAGTCTTTCATAAAAGTTAGAGATCATAAAATTACCTTTTTATAAACACCTGAATTACCTTAATTGGATAAATAGAACAAAGAAAATAAAAAAGAAATGAAGCGTTAAATCGAATAAGATAGAATTTGAAAATGACTAAGTAGCAAAATAAAAAAGCATTAGGGTCATTTGATAACTAATTCAAAAAGAAAATATTTCTTAATGGATATCTTGAAACATAAAAATTCCCTTTTAAACCCTTCATGAAACTCGTAGATCAAATTAACTTTCGGGTTCTTCATGAAACGTAGATCATACAGTACCTTTTAACCAACACTTGAATAATTTTAATCGGAAATGTGGATCGAAAAATTATATGATATTAAATAGATCAACAATCGAAACGATCAAATTTAGGAAGCATTTTTTTGAATTAAAACATAAAAATTTGCTTTTAAGTCCTTCATGAAAGTTGTAGATCATGAAATTACCTTTTAATAGACACATGAATCAACTTAATCGGACAAATAGAACAAAGAATAATAAAAAAAAATCTTAAACATTAGATTAAGATAGAATTTGTAAAGGACTAAGTAGTATAAAGTAGAAAAATATGAGGGTCATTTGATAAATAATCCAAATAAGAAAATGTTTGTTAATGGAGATCTTGAAGCATAAAAATTCCCTTTTGAACCCTTCATGAAACTCGCAAATCAAGTTTAGCTTTCTGGTCCTTCATGAAAATCATAAATCATGCAATAACCTTTTAACTGACACTTCAATAACTTCAATCGGACATGTGGACGAAAAATTATAAGAAATTAAATTGACCGACAATCAAAACCACAAAATTTCGGGCATTTTTTAGAATCAAAATATTAAAATTGGCTTTTGAGTTCTGCATGAAAATTGTAGATCATGAAATTACCTTTTAATAGACACTTGAATCACCTTACTCAGACAAATAGAAAAAAAAATACAAAAATAAAAGGCAACGCGTTAACTCGTTCAACCTATAATTGTAAAGGACTAAATAGCATAAAGAATAAAACTATGAGGATCATTAGATAAATAATCCAACAAATTAGTTTATGGAGAATAGGACCACAAATAGTAACTTTTTCACAAAGTTCCTAAAATACCCTCAACCATCAATCCAAATAACGAAAAAACCAAAAATGAAAGTATCAAAATACCCCTCCTCATTTGTTATTCAAATCATGAGAAGTTAAAATTGAATTGGTTTTTAGGTAATTACACTTCCTCCTATTATTGTTTTCTTATAATATGACTATGAAAAGGAGTTTGGCTTTGTTGGGCAAAAACTAAAGATTTACTATTTATTACGGGTTTAAAGCAGGCAAAGTTGTGCACTTGTGTCTTTATTTCTCAAGAAAAATAGAAAATATGACATGAAATTATGCGGGCAATAAACAAGAGAGCCTGTAAAAGGGTTTCAAAAGTCTGATACATTGGGAGTTAAGTTTTAAAATCACAATAATACAATCTTGGTATCTCTATCCAAAGACGAGAAAGCTCATATAGGTCTCTGACGGCAGCAAAGATGCGATTGAGCATATCCTTGTTTGATACCAATTGGTGGGTGCGATAAAATTACAGGTATTTAAGCATACCACGGCCCTCAACACTAAGTTTAGTAGCCTGCAACTGCTTCTTTTTTGGTGCTTTCAACTGCTGCAGCTTCTTATTCATCTGCCAAGAGAAAGTTAACATTTGATTTTTAGAATATATATCTAGAGAAAAGGGAATGTAGAGAAGTAAGAATTCTTATAACCAAATCATCCTGTATCTCCATGAATTAGATTTAAATGTTGATGGTCTGATAGCTAAAGGAACCAATATTGATAAAGATTCGCTTCTGTTTCATTAACCAAGTAACCTGTTTTCAAACGACAAAAGCAACATTAGGTCAGGTGAAAACAAACCTTTAGACGTCGCTGATCTTGTACAACTTGTTTGGCCCGAGCTCTAATTTCATCGGGATCAATCTTAGACTGGGGCCGAATCACAAAATCCATTGGTGTTGCTTCTGGCCTGGAAGCATGATGCCTTGAAGAAGATTCTGACCTGGAAGCTTGTTGACCTGATGATGATCGACTAGACTTGTGATCTCTGCGATTTTATAACCAAACAGTTAGGGTAAGAGCATTGAGAATCAGAATAATGACATGAACCAAAATAATGCCAGGAGAGATGAAACGCAGTGGTTAAAACTTACCTAGAAATATCCAAATCAAAATCACCATCTCTGGATTCCATTGCTGCAGCTCTATTTAAAGGTCTATAAAAAATTTTTGAAAATCAAGAAGAAACATCAATGGGCAAATTGTAGTCACAAACAATAATATTTATAAATAAACATGATGGCATAGTTCGGATAAAACCGATTACAAAAGGTACCTTTTCACAGATGGCCTTCGCATGGGAACCCTATCATCATCGAGATTTCTCATGTCCTCAAACCTTGTGCTCTTATTAAAGATTGGTCTACTCTGCATTCATTCAATAATTTGAAATAATTAACAAACTGGATGGAAAAGAAGGTCAGCCATGAATATACATGGAAAAATCTTTTCAAGGCATCCTGAGAATTGAAAACGTGACAAACAATATTTTCTAGAAAACGAAGTCATTACAGAATCAAAACCGCTAGAAGTAGAATCATACTCTTATAATCCTATAGGCAGGCATGCTTGAACATACGAAGTAAAACAGAAACCCCACAAATTGCCGATATGGATCTAAAGAAAGAGAGAAAGCAAATAGGGGGAACTCTAGCATATAAAAAGCAGAAAATTCAACCAAAACATTACCCATTTATCAACCAAATCTTTAGCAAGCTTTCTGTTGGAAGTGGTTTCCTCATCAGACTTTGATAGAAACATAATGACCTGTGCATAAATTTTGAAAAGAGAAAAAGTAAAAACCAATTCCAAGATGATTCAACACAAATCTGAATGTGATTGTTGCAACAAGGTGATTCTTCACCTTTCCAAGACCACTCCTCTTCAGCTGCTCCCTTCTATCATGCTGCTCTAGATCAATTGGAAACTGCATGACAAAAGTAACATCTCACTTTTTCATATACAGGAATGTAGGGAAATGATCATTACTACACATGGTATAACATAAAGAAGGCCACTTTATACATCAGTCAATATCTTCAAAATCGCTGCACGAATGTTTATATTTGGTAAGCTTCCATCAGGAAGGGGTTCAAGCCAATTCTTTAACAAGGATAAAACTCCATGATCCAAGAATTCTGATTGAAGCTGTTTCCTACACAGAAGGCAATTCAAAAGAAAATAAGAATCTTTCAATATCGCAAAACATAAACAACCAACACACATTAACTTGGCAAGCAGCTTACTTTGAGAGAACCTCAGTAAGAAGGGGCAACTTCTTGAGTTTATTAATCGCAGGCTTCCCTTGTCTATTCAGTTCTGCGTCTTCTTCAGCAGTTACTTCAAGCTCAGCCATGACATTCTCAACCAGCAATGAAATTTCTGCTGGACTTTTCTCATTCTTTTTCTTTTTTTTACCCATTTTGAATAACTCCTTTATCTCTGGATCTTCATCATCTTCCTCTGCCTATAAGATCATAAGATTGAAACAAAAAGCTGTAAGAAAAGAGGGGGAAGAAGGGGAAAAAAAATCTTCAAATCCTATTTTAAACAACCAAATTATAATCATAAGTACGGAAGTCTACAAAAATCATATCAATCCCAGTTAACTAAAACCTTTAATCAACATGATGACAATCATAAATGAAAGCAATAAAATGATGATGAACCACCTGAGGAGCATGGCTAGGCGACCTTGCTTCATTGTCACTCCCATATCTGTCTGCAGGGTCCACACCAGTGTCATCTATGAAGTCATCATCATCCATGGTCCTAACACCCTCTTGATCGTTCTATCAAGAGTAGAGAAGATGGTCAAACAAAACCCAGTTAGCTTTTGACATCTAGTTAATTCCAGGGCAGATATTTGATCATAAAAACAAAATTATCTTTGTAAACTACTTATAGTAATTATATATATAAATGAATAGAGGAAATCCATGACTTGAAATAATTAGAACAGATAAAAGTAGCTTTGTAAACTACCAATCAAAGGAACCATAAGAAGCCACTTTTTACTAGTAGAACATGCCCTAAAACCGATATTTTGAGAGCGATTCTATACCACATGAACACAAAACAGTTCAAGCACATTTTTTCCCTATAAAAGCATACAAAATAGTTATCCTGATGCCCTTTCAAGATGAACATATAAAATTAAAAAAAAAATCCCCAGTTCATCGAATCCCAGATTCACCAATAATCCAATCAGCAGAAAAATTACCTCAGGATTAACCCATTCCCACATCTCATTTACTTCCTCTGACTTCCCCAACTTTTTAACAGTTCCTTTAGCACTTTCACCCCCATACTGTTTCTCCTTGTGCGTCTTCTCCTTTTTCTTCCTCCTCTTGACATCCGACTCCGATTCTTCCCTTCCAAAATTGGGCTCATCATCCTCATCTAACAACTCAGGGGCATCAAAATTCTCCTTTCCAAGAGAGCCTCCTTTTTTGACCAGCCTTTTTCTTGGCTTTCCAACCTTATCGGTATCATAAACTGGCGTCTGCGATCGTTCCCGCTGGCCCCAATCGTCCACGTCATCCTCCACATCATCGAGAAGGTCTTGGCGTGGCTCCGGTGAACCGGGGTCCGATTGAATGTCATCATAGTCCATAATCGGCTCTCCTTCCTCATCGCGATAGCTGTAAAGAGACCCAAAAGGAATAATTACCACATAAAAACCCTAGATTTTTTGTATATAAACAGGAAATTACCAATAAAAAGTTGAACCCTAAATTGAAAACGGAAAAGAAAGAAAACACTTACGAATCCATGGCGATGTAGATCGATCACCGAGCAGAATTGAAAGTTTATATCTTTCGTGGGGACTGGGGACTTAAGAAGAAACGGAGGAATGGCCAGAAGGATTTAAAGGAAAGATGTAACGAAGACGTAGTTATTTATAAAATATAAAACGAGCGGGGATGAAAATTTTTCACTTTGAGCCGCCAAGTCGGTCCACTCGAATTGGGCTGGATCCTCTATTATATTTCCGGATCTTCTATTATTTAGAATTTTTTAACTACTCTAGTACTTTTCCCTCTAAAAAAAAAAAAGAATCTAACTAGTACTCACAGTCACTTTCTTCAAAAAAAAAGGATTTAATTTAACTAAAATAAAATACTCCATAATCCAGGATATTTACCCTTTGTCAAGTAAATAAGTTGCAAGTGTGGTTACCATGAAGATCAAAGCTTTGTTCTTATTCAATAAAAAATTTCCTCAACAACAATCTAACTAGAGTCTGTTTTATTTCATTTTCAAGGAAGATACAAACATATGGAGTTTCAAGACTGCAATTTCTTCCATCTTCATCCCCAAGGGGTTTTATTTGATTCTTGGAACCATCCTTTCAAGACTCCAGAGTAACCTGTCCTAGCCTCCTGCAACAATTTTTATATATGTATATAAGCATACTTCTCATATTAAAAACAACCAAAGTTATAAGAGCATTTCTCTTCAAATCTACTAGAAAAAGGAGAGCTTGAACATACAAAATTCACCTCCTAGAGATATTTGTACTGCTATTAATAGTTATGAAACAAGTCCTAACCATAGCAATTAATTGGTCTGATAGCATGATAATACTTTGAGAAATGTTGCTATGCAGTGAGAATGCATCTTGTTGGGCATCCATCTGCACCAACCATCCACAGAGGTAGGCAATGGACAGTATACTTCCCCGGCTGGATGCCATCGAGGTTTAGACCTTCAACAAGAACAATGTCCTGAAGAGTTTGAGCGTTTCAGCAATGCATTCCAATATTTGTCTTTAAACCAAAGTAAAATTTCCACACTTCCGGATTTAGTAGAAAAGCTCTTGACTCTTACCCTATTTTTCAGAAATGTAAGATGAGTTGGGGCAGCATCAACATAAGGAGCAACAGATAGGTAATCAAGTCCTACAATTCATACAGAGAAATGGTTTAGAACAACAACACATTTTTGCCAATATAAGAGCATACAAATGCCATTCTTTTCTATAGAAGAACTATTACAGTCCTCTTATAGTCTGATTGCATGATATTGGTAATCAATAATTTATATTTGTGCTATTGAATCAGATGAAGTTTACTTTAAAAGATAACGGGTTGGCAAAGTGGTAAAGCGAAAGTGCAAAACTAATCATAGATTGCTTTCCTCCCTCAGTTACAAAGACATTGTGTCCAAGAATTGAAGTGATCAAAAAAGTGAAATAATGATCAGACTGACAATTCCTAACCCATCAAGCAACTAAGCAAGGATTGAAGTGCAGAGTCTATGGACAGATAGAAGCCCCAGTTTCGAATACGAATAGAGATGCTCTACCCATTAATTTAGAACATAATGTTATGGTAAGCAGGTCCTGATCACTAACAAGGAAAACTATAATCTCACCAACAAGTTTGATGTCTGTGTTATCAACCAAACCACTGTGCCCCATCCTTTTTAAATTCTGTGAAGCCTGAAGCAAACTCCTTTTTGTGCATTAGCCCCCTGAACATGAAAGTTGACATATTTTACAATCATGGATTTATTTTACTATAGTGGATTCTGGTTCCACTTGGGACACTAACAAAAGTTAAAAAAACATACTAAGCAGAGACTTAACCAGTAAATATACATATTGTCATGCTTCAAAAATGTAAGTGCAAACATACTATAGGATTTTTGCACTTGTAAGTGCAGAGTGCAGACAAATAAATAGATTTATATGTATACCTGTCGGTGTTAAGTGTTTTGAACAGAACACGATGTAGTCCCCTAGGTATTTTCAAAGACTTCATAACTTCAGCTGTACGAAACACAATAAAAATTAAGAAAGATCAAAGATGAAGAATAATAAATGTCCCAACTTTCCCCTTTTGAAAAGGGGGAAAAAAGAGTTCTCAATTTTAAAGTAAAAATCAGATGAGCAACCTAATTTGCCTTTCTTGAAACACCAGACCAGTTACTACTTGTACTACTTTAGACTGAGCTTATTAGACATGACAACTACTGCTTCATACAATCTCAGAAAAATGAATGATCTTTAAGAGTAAAAAGGGGGAAAGTAAGTGTATGGAACATTAACTAAACAGATTAGAGGGGGGAAAGCCTATCAGGGAACAAGCTTACTTACCAGTAATGTTCTTATCTCTTGGAACATTAAACCAGAGCAGGACCTAACAAACAATAAAACACATAATCATCATCAGGCAAAGAATGAACAAACTGATTAACCAAGGGGGAAAGAGACAGAGAGGGAAAGGGAAAATGAAAGGGTAGCAATCAAATCATTAGAACTAGCACATCAACGAGATTAAAGAGAAACAGTAACAAGAATTGCACAATATCAAGCTAAGAAATTAAGACAGTATTGTTAATTTGCTTCTCGTTGGAAAACCCAGATGAGCAAATTTCCCAACAATATGAACACGTCATGCTTGAGAAGCAATTGATGAAAGGTTACAGACTTACCATTAAGCACTTCCAGGCTGAGAGTAGACAAATCAAAACTCTCCTTATAATATTTCTGATAGAAATGGCTGGGAGCATCAACGTGAGTCCCAGTGTGGGTTCCCAACTTAACTCGGATTCATTAGCCATGGAGCCATTTTTAATGCTGGAAACAAGCCAAATTTACAGTGTGGGTTCCCAACTTAACTCAGATTCATTAGCCATGGAGCCATTTTTAATGCTGGAAACAAGCCAAATAAATTTGCCGAGCCCATTCTTAGAGTTAAAGGTCCGCAATCAGAGGTGATTTTATGAGTTATATCAAAGATTTTGCCTTTACCATAAGCTAACGCAGCACTAGAGAAGCAAGCATCCCGACATATAGCAACAAAAGCATATTTCTTTTCATGATTCTGGCCATGATACTAGTAAGTAAAAGATGTATAGCAGTAAGTTTAAGATATAAGAACCCTAGTATATTTATAGAGTGCTCAGGCAAGTTTTAGAGTTCTGCTAAACAAGTCATGGAAAGAAACTTAAGTATATTATTTGACCCCACTACAGAAAATCATACACTTCAAGAGTATACGAATATCATACACTTCATTTCATAACGCAACCAAATTTTTATCAATACAAATCAGAAGCCTTAAAACTTGGTCATGTTTGTCAGATCAGAAGAATCCAAAATGGAAATCATACAGGAACTGATATGCTGGAAACTTGGCAAAACCAAACCATTTTCAGAGGTGATGAACCAGACAGACACACCATCTTGTTAATTGTTGCCTCAGGCTCAAAGTAAAACACTTATCAAGTAATGTTAAACAGGCAGGAAGCACCTAAGACAACATGTTAATGAGTGCAAGAGGCAAAATCTATATCTGCATTGCAAGACTGCAACTACACGGTTAATGAAAAACATGAGACGGTAGACAAGAGAAAACTGCATGGTTAACAAAGGTAAGGATGGCGGCTCAGAATCTGCCAAATTAAGAAAACAAGAGGGTGAGAGATATTTGCAGCTACTCTTAGAATATTACACAGAAATCTGCAGGGTTTTTTTAACTTGCATTTAAGAAAACAAGAGGGTGAGAGATATTTGCAGCTACTCTTAGAATATTACACAGAAATCTGCAGGGTTTTTTTAACTTGCATTTAGATAAAGGTCCCTCCTAAATGATTAAGAAAAAGCTATACAGTGTGCTAATAAGGATTCTAAAATACATAGTATCATCTTTCCTGGTCAATAGCAAGAAGGTTGCGAGGAAGTGAAGCAGGATCAAGTTCCCAACAATCTTTCAAATGATCAGGGACATCATCACCAGAAAGCTTCTGTGCGGGAATCTGATGTGAAAATAACCGAATATCATCTTTTTCAACCCATGTAATAGCCTGACATCCAATCTCCTGTCTCTTAAATATTGTCCTATATCCATCAACCTTCTCAAGATATGCCATGCTCAATCCATGAATCTCACTATAGGTAGTTAAAAACACAACTATGTAGTAGGACTGTTCATCTTTGGCTGAATGGTTTCTTCCTGCTGCACCTATTTTAGGTTCATTATAAATTGCCCAAACAGAGCCCTTCTTCGGATAAATCCTATAAAATTCCTTTGCTGCCCTTTCACATTCTACCATGTGTGAAAAGATACTTACAGAGGTGATGGAACTCTTCCTGACAGTCTTAAATCTCCCACAAGATATATGAAATCCCATTTTGTCCCAACTAATCAACCTGTCATCCGCATTGTTCTGAAACTCCAACCAACTCATCTTCACTTCAAAAGGATTTACAGAAAATACTTCTTCAATCAAACCGTAATGCCTAGGCATCCCATCATCATCATCGTAAATAGCCCACACCTGCCCTTTCTTAAAGTTCCTCTCCAACCTGTCTTTATCGAAATCATAGAAACACGAATCCTCCACAGCTATGATATCCGTGTTCCTACTCTTTGAACTGCGGTGCTTCTCCATGTCCAACTTCACTTTTTTTCTAGAAGTCCCTTGTTTCGTGAGCTCTGAATTCTGATTCTTCTTCCCACCCTCTTTAGTCTTGGCTTCCATATCTACACTCTTTTTCTTAGCCGAACGTGTAACAATCCCCAAATCTCCAGCCAATTTTGAAGGACCTTGACTCTCAATCTCAGAATCCTGACTCTTCTCTGATGCATTCTGTTTCTCAACATTTGAAACTCTACTTTTTGGAGGCTCTTGTGTCTCTTTTTCCTTCTCCTTTTGAGCTGTATCTTTCACCTTTTCTTTCAGATTCAATTTTTCCCTTCCTTGATTCGCCTTTCGCTTCATTGCCAACTGCATTTCTGCTAGTGTCATTGTCTCGTCTGCAACAGCCCTCTTCGACTTTGATCTATCCTCCATCTCTTCATCTCCCACCTTCCCAGCTACTGATCTTGCCAATACCTCCCCAACAGTACTTGTCCTCCTCTTCAAACCCCCACTCCTCAATCTCCCTGCACCCCACTCACCACCATCTGCTGCCTTCCCAGAGCTATCATCAGCAATAACCTCTTTCTCCTTCAAATTTCCACCACTAACTTTCCTCCTTAACCCGACACTCCGAATTGTCTCACCACTACCCTGTTTACCGTCCAATCCAACACTTTTCAAAGTGTCTGCTTTCTCCCTCGACCCAGTCTTCCTCTTTAACCTCTCACTGCCTCTAATTGTGGCCAATACATCCTCCTCCTCTGTACTTTCATTGCCACCACTTTCTCCATCAACCTCCACAGCCAAAAAGCTCTTCTTACAACTTGGGCAGACCAAATTATGCCCTACATACTTCCTTTCAAACTTATGCAACAACCTACACCGGGAGCAAGCAGTCCAAAACGTCTCACCTACTACACCATTCCCTTCCAGCCCATCAATCCTTTCCTCCTGCATCCTAATGCGAAGCTTCATATCATATTCTTGTCTCCTTATCCTATCTGAAAATATCCTAAACCCTTCACCCACAAGTTTAAACGCTTCTTCACATCCTAAATATGGGTTCTTGTCAGGGTGCAAAATCAATGCTAGTTTTCTATATTGTTTCTTGATTGAGTTTATGTGGGAAAAGGGTTCTACCTGTAGGACTTTATACCATTCTGGAGCACCGCTGGCTTTGGAAGCCGCCCGGAGAATTTTAAAGGCAGTGAGCATCGACGAGATGCCTTCGAGGCCTGGACAAAGACGGTGGGCTTTCTTCACATGTTTCAAAGCTGATTTGAGGTTTGAATCCTTGTATTTGGATTCTGCGAGTGCTTTCAGGCTTTGTGCTTCTTGCTCTGCGTTGGGGTCAAGCGCCATTCCCTTAGATTGATGGAAGGAACCACTGTCGGGGAAAGAAACTCAAACTGAGATGATTTTTTAGGTTTTGGGTTGGCTACTTCGCCAGGGTTTTTGCCTTTTTTTTTTTTTTTTTTTGTTTGAGTGTTTGATTTTGGGTTTGAGTTTTTTACTAACAAAATCTAACAGCGTATATTTTTGATCTGGAAACTGTACTAATTAGCAACTTGTGCGAATGCCGAAAAAACAAAAATTAGCAACTTGTGCCAGAACAAACGTGCTGTCGGGAGACTCACCCATCATAACCAGGTGCGCGACGCGGGTTGAATCCGGATTAGTTTGTCCTGGATGCCGGATGGGATACCAAAAATGAAATTGGCCCCAAAAATCTAATAATGCAACATTGTAAAAGAATTTTGCCCTAAGGGACATTGCACCAAAAGGAAAATTGAACTTAAAATTTACGTACAAAAAAAAACAAGGCCAGGAGATGCTACTTGACTAGACTTTACATTATTTTAGATTAATATTTTTTGAACACACATTATTAGATTAAGATTGATCCTTTTTTTATCAGAATTAAGATTGATCTTTATTCTTTAATCCAACTTATTTTGAATGGGAGGGAATAATTATGATTGGGTACATAAATATTCTGATTTAATTGATATCAAGTTCTTTCTTTGGCCAATTTCATTAATCAAAGTTTTTTTTTTTGGCCAAAGTTCAAACACATATGCCTTTCAAAAAAAAAGTTCAAACACATGTACAACACAAAAACTATAACTAGAATCAAAACCCCAAACTAAGTTCACACATATTTTAAAGCAAAATCTTATACAATGTAGTAACTTGCCAACTATTTGCCTCAAGGGAACCAAAGGGGGCATGTAAACTTATCACAAGTTTATAATGAGAATTTGTTGTTGAGAACCTTTTTAGTTTTTACCCTATTTATTTATGTTAGTAAATAGAAAACATGTGAAAAAGATATGAAATCAATGATTTCAGTGTGCTATTTTGTTTTGATGTTGTAGTAATTGAATTTTTTTTATGTGTGTTTGTGTTTATTTGGAGCAGAAAAATGACAAATTCCCGAACTTGTTTTTGTTTTTTTAAGTAATAATTTGGTAAAAAGGTAATGATTTAAAATAGAAGAGGTTTACAGGTGGCATGGGAATGTGGATACAGAGAGATCGTTTGTGAGACTGATGCTCTGATTGCAATAGATCTTCATCTTATTGAGAAAAGTGATGTTGCTACACACCCTCTGGGAAGTCTTATCATGGATATTCGAATTTTGTTGAGCAGGGAGTGGCATTGTTCTTTACAGCATACCTACCGAGAAGATAACTTTTATGCTGATTGGTTGGCTAATGTTACATGTGTTCTGGATGACGACTTTGAGCTACTATCTGATCCGCCTGATGGGCTGAAGACTTTATTGGACGCTGATGCTAGGGGAGTATCCTTCCCTCGGGGTATATACTGCTTGTTTTCACAAAAAAAAAAACGGTTTATTTTAGTCTTTTGAAGGTTTCAAACTTCATGATTATAAAATAGGTTGATTGAAAAACCTTAGAATTGTGCTTGAAAGATTTGGGATTCAAGTCTAACCAACAATTTTATGGCTAACAATTTCATTAGTGGATATTTGTATGTGTCACTGTAAAAAGTAAAAACTATGAAACTTGTGGTCTGTTTTGACTTTGAAGTGGAAACACTTCTACTCACTTAAACTTTTTTTTTTAATATCACCAAATTTTTTTTATAAATGAAAACAAAGGTCAAAGACTTAGATGTAGTGAAAAATAAATATAAAAAAGAAATTATTTTGCACAACCAAAATAAGGCATAAGAAGTAGTAGAGGGTATAATAAATCAAAGAACATATGATTTAGAACCAACGGATTTAAAATTGGTATAATTATTTTTCCCTCTCTTCATGAGAGTGCCTTTTCTCTCTCCTGAGAGTTTCTCTGGGTTTTTCTCTAGAGTCTTCTTATTTTCCTACCTTTTCTTTCAGCTTTTTCTTTGTTTCTGAGTCTTTCTTCTGCGTTTTTCTTTCTTTTTCTTTGTTTTCTTCTTTTCTTTCCTTTCTTTTCTGTTTTTCGTCCTCTGTCTTCCTTTTTCTCCTTTCTCCTTTCTCTTTCTCTTTCTTCCTTAGGATAGGAGTGGATCTTAGGTTTAGAGAGTCTTTAGATCTTTGTGTGTCTGCGTTTTCTTGATCTCTTAGAGCCCTAGGATTAGGATTGAAGGCGCCTGGTAACAGGACGGTAGAACGGTACTCCGTTTCCACTTTCCCTTTTTCCGATTTGTTTTCATCTTTTTCCTGGTGTTTGGTTGTCATGGAGATCTGTTTGGAGTCTAATAGTGAATATGTGAAGGAAGCTACTAAATTCCTTCTTATTGGTAAAATTCACTCTGATAAACCGATCAATCGCAAAGGTGCTATGGGAGTTTTCGTAGTATCTGGGGTTTGAAGGAGGGCTCGATCGTTTCTGAGCTTGGCATGCAAATTTATGGTCTGGCTTTCCAAACGGAAGATCAAATGGTCCAAGCGATGATTGATAGTCCTTGGACGGTTATGGGTTTTTGCTTAATTCTAAAACGATGGGAGGTCGAGAAGTCCATATCGGAAATTTCTTTTGATAAAGTTCAATATTGGGTTCAGGTCCACGATTTGCCCTTGGAAATGCAGACTGTGGTCAATCTTAAGAAAATTGGTGATTCTATTGGGAGAGTGGTAACTCTAGAAAAGCCGGAGTGGAATCAAGGCTCTGGTAGATGCTATATGCGTCTTCACTTGGAACTTGATGTGCATAAACCCTTGATCCCTGGGTTTTGGGTTCCTCGCAAAGATAAGGCGAAAATTTGGGTAAGATTGAAGTATGAGAAATTAGGAGATTTCTGTTTTGGATGTGGGAAGTTGGGTCATCTGGGAAGAACTGTGGTGAATCGATGCCAGTCGGTAGCAGAGAATGTGCTTTTGGACCTTGGATGAGAGCAGTTCCGGTGAGATCAGTTATGGAGGATCGGCTGATAAATGTTGATGAGAAAGGAACTTTTGAACTTCCTTATGAGGGTCCTCTTCATGAAAATGCTGGTATCTTAACCAGAGTACTGCCGGAATCTCAGTCCGATGGGATTCCAGTGCTTAACGAGGAAGAAGAGGGCGAGTTTTGTGAATTGGCCAAGAAATCTAAGATGGCGGCGCGTGAGACGTTTGTGGGTAATTCATTTAGGAAGCGCGTTGAAATTTCTGAAAGGGTCAGCCAAGCGCGTGGTAACTCTGGTGTTTCCAATGATAAAGCGCGTGTAGTTGATTGCGTTTCCCAAGGAATTAGTTGTTCGGGAATCGAGAATGTTGGTGACGATAGTAGTGGAAATTGTGGCTACTCAGATCTGAATAAGCAAATCACTGCTGAATATGTGGATAGCCAGTTAGTCTCTGTTGACAAAGGAGATTTTTTTAGTACTGAGTCAACCGGTTCTCGAAGGTGTGCCCCTAATATTTCTAGCCTAGAATCTTCGGGTGATGATTTGTTTTCCTTTAAATGTTCTCTTTCTAAGCCCATCTCTCCTAAATCCAAGCCCATTAACCTACCTAAATCCATTCTTTATAACACAACCTCCTATAAACCTAGCACAAAAAATCCAAAAAGTTCTATTAAAACAAAAAATATTCTTTCCTCCCAAATCTAAATCTAATTTCTCTTCTCAATTAATAGAAAATTCTTCCCTCACTGAGCTTTCTTGTTCTACTCAAAAATGTCCCCTCTCTGACATATCCAATTCTTCCTTCTCTTTGCAAACCAATACACCTCTAAATCCCTCTAATTCCCAAAACCTTAGCTTATCTTCTGTTAACACTCCCCCTTCTTCTAAGGATATAGTTTATGTTGATAACTCCCTAGTTTGTAATAAGGAGAACCTGGTCTCCTCTGAATCTGGTTGTGATAAACTTATTGCTTCCTTAAGTGAGCATGATCACTCAAGCATTATTAAAAGTATAGCTTATGAATCACAAGTTGATACTCTGTCTTCTGAGCAGTCTACTTCTACTGTGGTGAATGTTGATCCTACTGTTCTGCATCAAGTAGAGATTGGTCTATCGAGCTTTTTTAGAAACTTAAATCTTAAAAGGAGATTTGAGGATGCCTTGCTGAATGATAAAGCTAGTAGTAAAAGGATGTGGGTGGAGAATGAAAATGGCTTTATAATTAAGTATATTTCTAATGAAAGCAGTTTAGCTGTTGATATGGTTGCTTCCCAGGATACTGATGTTATAATGAGTAATAAAGCTAACAGGATTATGGTGAACAGAAGGATGAGAAAAAAGAGCTAGCATTGTTGGTAATGGAAGACTTAGAGAAGTGCAAGTTAGTGCTGATGTGGCCTATTTGATGGCAATGCAAGCTTCGGCTGATAACTCTAAGGGTTCTGGTGGCTGTCCTAGAACAGTCACCCTAGATATATGAGGCTGCTTTCATGGAACTGTCAGGGTGCGGGGCCAGCCTTGACAGTCCAAGCTCTTAAAGAGCTCATAAGGAAAAATGGTCCCCAGATTCTCTTTATTATGGAGACGAAGAATAAGAGGAAATACATGGAGAATCTGAAGAGGAATCTGAAGTTTAGATTTTGTTTTTATGTAGAGCCGGAAGGACTTAGTGGTGGTTTGGCCTTATTGTGGCATGATGATGTTTCTGTCCATATAATCAGAAGCTGCAAGAATTTAATTGATTCTACAGAAACTGATCTGAAGAGTGGTGTTGTTTGTCGTATCTTTTGGGTGTATGGGCCTCCTGAGGCTGATGATAGAGCTCATTTTTGGCATCTGGTCAAGAGGAGAATGGAATATCAGAATATCCCTTGGTTATGTGTAGGGGATTTCAATGATATTCTGTATCTCCATGAGAAGGAAGGTGGGAATACTAAGGAATACTGGAAGATTAGGAAATTCAGGGAGATGGTTGATGGCTGCAATTTGATTGATCTACCCTTCCAAGGTCAGAAATTCACTTGGATTGGGAGAAGAGATGAGTTAGTTATTAAGGAAAGGTTGGATAGAGTCCTTGTTAACATTGAATGGGTTGAGCAGTTTCCTAACACACAGGTTTTCAATAACCCCATTATTGGTTCGGATCACTCATCTATTCTGATAGATTCGAACTTCATTGATCAAAAAACCCCTCGGTCTTTCAAATTTGAGATCATGTGGACTGAGAGTGAGCATTGTGAGCAAGTTATTAGGGATGGCTGGTCCAATGAGTTTATGGGTTCTAAATCCTATATCCTGGTGCAAAAACAGAATAGCTGTAGGAAAGCCCTTTTGGATTGGAGCAGAAAGGCTTTCCCCAATAATAAGGAGGCCATTGAATGTTTAAAACAGAAAATTGCTGCCATCCAAGATAATGAGTGTTCTGTTGAAAGCTGTATTAAGGTTGAGGAACTTATTTCTCAACTTAAGGAAGCATGGAGTAAAGAAGAGCAGTACTGGTATCAAAGGTCTAGAATCAAGTGGCTCAAGGATGGGGATGCTAATACCAGGTTCTTTCATCAAACTACTATTCAGATGCGACAGACCAACAAAATTCTCAATCTTAAATCTGACAATGGTGAATGGATCGAAGAGGAAAAGAAGATTGTTGAGGAATTCGAGCTTTATTATTCTGATCTCTTCACTTCTAACAATTCTAAGAATTGGGACCAAGTTCTGCTACATGTTCCTAGGGTTGTAACTGATCATATGAATGGGGAGCTCACTAGAGATATCTCTGAGGAAGAAATCAGAATTGCAGCCTTTCAACTTTGGGCTAATAAAGCCCCAGGCCCTGACGGGTACAATGGCACTTTCTATCAAAAATATTGGGAGATTGTGAAGGAGGCGGTGTGTGCAGCTGTTAAGAGTTTCTTTTCCTCTGGTCGAATGCTTCACGAGATTAATAACACTAATATCATCCTTATCCCTAAAACCAAAAACCCAGAATCTGTAAACCAATTTAGACCTATCAGTCTCTGCAACTTTGTCTATAAAATTATCTCCAAAATTTTAACCAACAGACTCAAACCCTATATGGATTCTATCATCACCCAGGAGCAAGGTGCCTTTGTTGGGGAAAGGCAGATCCAAGATAACATCCTGATAGCCTCTGAAGCATTTCATTACCTTAAGCTCAAGAAGAAGGGTCAGAAATATTATATGGGCCTTAAGTTGGATATGAACAAGGCATATGATCGGGTGGAGTGGGGTTTCTTGGAAGCAATTCTGGAAAAGTTTGGCTTTTGTCAAAAATGGATTAAGTGGATTATGGAGTGTCTTTCTACGGTCTCATATACTCTTGTTATCAACGATAAGCCTTCTGGTAGTATAATTCCTAGTAGAGGTCTTAGGCAAGGGGACCCTATTTCCCCTTATCTTTTCCTTTTTGTTGTCGATGTCTTGTCTAGAATGGTCCACTCAGCCGTGTCTGTTGGTGTCCTCCATGGTACCTATTTGAGTAGGTATTGTCCTCCTCTAACCCATCTGCTCTTTGCAGATGACTCTCTTTTCTTCCTTGCAGCTACTAAGGAGAATTGTGATGGCATGACTTGGATCCTCAAAGCTTATTGTGATGCCTCGGGCCAGCTGGTGAACCTGCAGGAATCTAGTATAATTTTCAGCAACAACACTCCTGCTGATGTCAGATTTCAAGTTGAAGCTTCTCTGCAGATTGTTGGTGCACCTAACCCTGGAACATATTTGGGAGTGCCTAACCTTTGGGGTAAAACTAAATGTCAAGCAATGAAGTTTATCCAGGAGAGGATTAAAGATAAGCTGCAAGGGTGGAGGCAATGCTGGCTATCTCAAGGTGGTAAGGAAGTTCTCATTAAATCGGTTGCTAGTGCGCTGCCTACTTATATTATGTCTGGCTACAAGTTGCCTAAGAAGTTATGTGGAGAAATTAATTCTGATATGGCCAGTTTTTGGTGGGGACAAGGTGATGAGAGTAGCAAAATACACTGGTTAAGTTGGGAAAAGCTCACAAATGGGAAGGAGAAAAGAGGCATTGGTTTCAGAAATCTAGAAGACTTCAATAGGGCCCTCCTCGAAAAGCAAGGATGGCGGATTCTAACCCAACCTAATGCATTTTGGGTTAAAATTCTCAAAGCTCTCTACTTCAAGGACTGTGACTTTATGGAGGCCCGCAAAATATCAAGAGCTTCATGGTCTTGGGATAGCATCATTGAAGGCAGGAAGGTATTACAAGAGCATATAAGATGGCAAGTTATCAATGGCAAGAAGGTTGATATCTAGAAGGATAGATGGGTACCGAGATATGATTATCTTAAACAGCAAGGAGAAATCATTGGTGGTAACCTCCCGAGGAAAGTAGCAGAAATAATGGACAAGGAAGAAGGGATTTGGAAGCTGAAGGCTATCAAGCAAGAGGTGGAACCTGCTATAATCAACAATATAGAGAAACTTCTTATTTCCCACAGCAATGAAGAGGACCGGGTGGTTTGGCCTCATAATCAGGATGGTATTTATTCTGTAAAATCAGGGTATTTTGCAATTAAGGATCAAGCCCCAAGAATCCTGTCTACTTCCTCCTCTTCACATCAGGTCAGTAGCCATACTTGGAAGCTTATCTGGAGTCTACCTGTTCCAAATAAGATTAGAAATTTTCTGTGGAGAGCCTGCTCCAATAGTCTAGCTACTTTTCACAATCTCTGGAAAAGGAAATGTTGTGTGTCTCCTATATGCCCTTTATGTTTAAAAAAGGAAGAATCAATTGAGCACTTATTTTTGGAATGTGATTGGGTCCAGTGTGTTTGGTTTGGATCTTGTCTTAACTACCAGATTGATAGGAGAAGGATTACTACTTTTGATGTGTGGATTTTTGAAGTTCTTAATATGAAGGGTGTTAGAGAATCAGTTAGAATTGAGTTGCAGGCCATAATAGCTTTTATATGTTGGCAGATTTGGAAGGCTAGGTGTGCTGCATGTTTTGAAAAGAAAGGCCTCTGTGTTGAGCATGTTATCTATGTCGCTGAGAAAGCAGTCCTTGAGTTTCAAAAAGCTAAAGAGTATAGGAATACAGCAGCCAAAGTTCATAGTAAGGAAAGTGCTAATGCTATTTGGCAGAAACCTGTTGTTGGCCATTTGAAAATTAACTGCGATGGTGCATTCGATGAACTCACAGGTACTGCTGCTTGTGGAGTCATTGTTAGAGATTGCAATGGCAGAATTATAGATGGTCTTGCTAAGCCTCTCTTGGTAACTTCTAGTGTGGAGGCGGAAGCCATTGCTGTTAAAGAAGCTCTTATTCTTGCCAAAGATCGTCAGTTTGAACATTTTGCTATTGAAACAGATTCTGAGGTTGTGCAGCGCAGTATTACAAGTTCTCCCAAGGACTATGTTCTAGATTGGAAAATTCTGCCAATTGTTAAAGATATTAAAGATGCTATGGCCCTGATTTCTACTGTGGATATCTCTTGGATTGGTAGGAAAGCAAATATGGCAGCCAACTGGGTTGCGACTTCTATGAGGAAAGGGATGTGCCCTCTTGATTGGGTTTCTCGACCCCCATCCCAATTACTCTACATCTGCGACAAAGATGGTGTTCCAGCCCCTCCTTAGTTTATCTTCTGTTTTGTTAAAGAGCTACTGGGATTTCTGTTTTTCTCGTCCCTAGCTCTTTGACCAGTTGTAATGACTTATTCTACTATTAATAATATATTATGTTGTTTCGGCCAAAAAAAAAAGAACCAACGGATTTAATGAAAAATGCCAATGTCAATGAATATAAGCAAAAATCTTGAATTCAAGTATTGTGAATGGAGATAAAAAAAAAATTGGGAGGATTTTTTCATTTAAAGTTTGACATTGCACGCTTCAAGAATTCTAGATTAGTGAGTCCAATGTATACATTAAACAAAAACACATTACAAAATATTCTAATAATCATTCAAGAAAAAAAAACTTCTAATAACCATTTCATCATGATAATAATAATGGAGATATAATACATGGTTACCAAAAAATTTGTTTATGAAAAACTTATGGTTATTATATAAAAAATATATTAAAGGTTTTAATAATAATGGAGGTTAGGTTACCATTTTACTGATTAAATTAAATTCTTATTACTTAATAATTTTTTTTAGGAATGTAATTTATAGTAATTTATAAGGTAGTGCTATTTTGCTTTTTATTTATTACTAGTCTTCACTCCCACGCGCGTTGCACGTGACCCATTAATTATAAGTAAAGCTGTCAAAACTTGACATGAACCCAATAACCTGTCCAATCCGATCGATCCCGATTTGATCAGAAAAATAAACGATAACCCGAATGACCCGAAAAAATTACCTAACTCATTAAACCTGGACCCAAGTGACGATAACCCGAAACCCACCCAACCTGCCCGATTGACATCTCTAACTTTATAAGTCAAAGGAAATAATTGTATGTTACTCTTCTTCTCATTTTTAAAACTTTAAATTCATGTTATACCAACATGCTCCAAAAATAGAAACAGACTAATCACTATAATTAAATTTTAAATAAAATTTTAACTTAATTAGTTTTAAAAAATATGAATAATTAATGATTAGACAACTTATTTTAACTTTTAAACTTGATAATAATACTTTTGTTAGTTTATATTTTAATTGAAAATTCTAAAATTAAAATGGTAAAAATAAAATAAATTATAAAAATATTGAATTCAAATTAAATAAAAA
>AWWV01009159.1:0-46488 GCA_001974805.1 Corchorus capsularis
CCATGTGTAAATAAATTAAGCTCAATAAATATTCTTATAATATCTCTTCAATTATCCATTATAACTTTTGTGAACTTAATAATACTATAGTTTAACATTTTTTTTATTAAACATAAATAACAAATTTGATAACGAAAATTATTAAGAATATAAGGTTATTGAATTACTTGATAGAAGAAAGTTTACCAAAGTTAATAAAAATATAAGGTTATTGAATTTATAAATAACCTTATAATTGTTTTGATAACCTATAATTGTTTTTTAGTAATCATAATTAAATAAGAAAATTGGCAATGATTACTAAGAATGTAAAGTTGCTAATTTTATTGATAGTATCATAACAATTTTAGTAGCTTTTTTAGTAAATTTAAATATTAAATTGGTCATTATTGATAAAAAGTCACTAAACTTATTAAGATTGTAAGGTAACTTATTTCTTGATAGTACTATAACATTCTTTATAATGTCTTATAACCTTTTAAGTAAACTTAGATTAAAAACAATTGGTAACTAATTGTAAAATTATTGAGTTAGCAGATAATAATATAGTTTTTAGAATAATCAGTGCAGCTTTTTTAGTAACTTTAGATATGAGAATTTGTAATCTAAATTATTAATAAAAGGCCAATTAAGTTATTAAGAATTTAAAATTACTTAATTTTTGTTGATAACATCATAACCTTTTTAATATCATCTAAAGTTTTTTGACTAACCTTAAATAAGAAAATTAGAATTCTTGATTATTGATGAAAAACTAATAAAATTAATAAAGATGTAAGGAATTAATTATGAATATATGGTTGTTGAATTTGTTGATAGCATCATACTTTTTGTTTTCAACAATATTAGATAAACCCATTTGCTAAAGATGATGTTAGCATTATATCTATTTTTGTAACATCATAAACTTTTTAGTTACTTTTAAATAAGAAAATTTGTAACTTTCACTTTTTAAAAAAAGTTACTAAAATTACATAGGGTGTAAGGTTACTAAGTTTGTAGAACATATTATAGTTATTTTGATAAAGTTTATAGGTTTATTACTCATACTGTTACTATTTATAAGTCACAATTTGGTAAAACATAATCCATTAAAAAATATGTATTAGAAAGTTTTTTTTAGGCATTCGTATTAGAAAGTTTATAAATCAAATTTACAAGTATTGTTTTAAAGAATTATTTTGATTTATATTATTTTTTTAAAAAAATTGGTTAGAGTTAAAATAT
This sequence comes from Corchorus capsularis, assembly GCA_001974805.1. NCBI lineage: Eukaryota > Viridiplantae > Streptophyta > Magnoliopsida > Malvales > Malvaceae > Corchorus > Corchorus capsularis. The sequence goes on from AWWV01009159.1 coordinate 1,228, forward strand.
GTTTGACTTTTTTATGACTTATAATAATAAGGAAAATGGAGGGAGTAATAATTTAAAATTACAAGATTGATAACATTTATTATACAAGAAAGTTACTAAGAGTCGTAAGGATAAGTCGTCAATTTGACTAAAAATTGCACTTTTTTGTGTTGGGTCTGTCAAAGGCACCCTTTAACCAAATCCTTACCTTTTTTTCATAATCATTTATTATAATTTTTTTTTCTTTGAATCTTACTAAAGTTACTGAATTTATTGATAATTCTTATATAATTTATCTTTTTAAAGAATGTAAGGCTATTGAATTAATTGTAAGTACTATACCTTTTTCATAATCATATTAGTTACTCCCTCCTATTCAAAATAAATGAAACACTAAGAATATTACACAGACCAAGGCAATGATTAGATAGTTTTAAATTTAGTAAAAGTTCAAATAAAATGGCATAATTACCCTTTTAAAACTTTTTATAAATAATTAATTAATAAATCTTCTCTTCCTTCCAACTTTCCAAGACCACTTAAAAGTTTAACCACTTTAATTAACACTTAGGGGTATATATGGAAAAAAAAAGTAAAATTGCATTGGTTTTGTAATTGTTTCACTTATTTTGAAAGACTGCAAAAGTTGAAATGTTTCACTTATTTTGAATGGGAGGGAGTATATTTTTAACATTAAATAAAAAAATTATATCATTCACCAATGATGAAAGTTTAAAGTTATTAAGAATGTAAGATAATTGAATTGATAGCATCATATTTGTTGTGAGAACATCAAAATCTTCTTTTAGTAACCTTAATTAGATACGAATTACTAAATTTATTAATAGCAATACAATATTTTTAATACTACTCAATTTTATAGCTTTATTTTTATAACTTTTGATAAAAGGTCATTAAGTTATTAAGGATTTAACATTACTTATTAACAAGTTATATTAGCCCGCGCTTGCGCTACGGCCGTTCTTTATTTTAGAATGGTACTTGATTAACTGATTGAATAAGGACATTAATATAATCAATCATATAAGGGCCAAGAATATTTTTTTTGTTCTAGAGTGGTGCTTGATTGATTAATTGATTGGATTATATAAGGTTGCAGTAAAAATACAATTATTTAAATGAATTAGTTTCAATATTTTTACCATTCTGAATTAAATGCATTTGGTCTGCTGGTAGAGTACTGGACTCTTAGTTGCAGCCTACCTAGACCATGGGGTCTTATGTTCAACTCTCACGAAATGTGAGTTTATTTGTAATTTGTTTATTTATATATTTGGTAGGTAGGTAGTTTACTTATGGGCATAGAGATTTATTTGAATTGTAATGAGATTTCACTATGTTTATTTGTTGGCTCGTAGATTAGCGTTTCAATAATGTGCTAATCATGTAGCAGTGTACGGGTCTTCCTATGCGTTTATAATCCCAAATCAAGAAATGAAAATGATTCTTTCCTAAAAAAAAAAAAAAAAAAACTTTTAGACATGCAAAATTAAGAAGGTCAAGAACATGTTTTTTTTTTTTGGTAAGTAATAGGAAGTGCAAAGAGGTAATAAAATATGTTGTTAATTGGATAATAATACTCACATTGAACAAAGGGTGGTTTTAATTCAGAATGGTAAAAATATTGAACGGTCCATGTTGAAGGGATGGAGACGAAGAAAAAAGAGGAAATAATGAAGGTGAAAACAGAGGGGAGTGATGGAAATGTTTGATTTTTGACAAACTTGAAGATTGATCAGAACTGAGGTATTGAAAGGAAACAGCAACTGAGTTGGTGAAAGGAAAAAAGAAAACAGCGAGAGAAACATTAATTAAAAGTAATTAAGGGTTTAGGGTTTAGAAGCAATTAATTAAAAGCATTAAAAATTAATTAAAATCAATTAAGGAAGGGAAATGTGTAATTACGAAAAAGGGTAGAAGGAAAAGGAATTGGGGAAACTCATAGAGGGGCTTTTTAGTCATTCGAAAAGTGTAATCACGAAAAAGGGTAGAAGGAAAAGGAATAGGGGAAACTCAAAGAGGGGCTTTTTAGTCACCCGAAAAGTGTGAAAAGACCAAAATGGCCAAAAGGAGGCACCACATTAATTCTCAATTTGGTTTTTTAGTAATTTCCTATGTAGTTAAAAATAATATATAGTATATATTTGTTGATAGCATCATAAGCCTTTATAATAACCTCTAAAGTTTTCTACTAACATTAGATAAGAAAATTTGCAACCTTCATTATTGATAAAAAAAAAACTAAAATTACAATAAGGTATTTATTAAGATTAATATATGACATTATCGAAATTATTAACGATAATATAAAAATAAAATTGTTAACTTAATATCGGTAACGTTCATTAGTAATGACAAATTAGTTATATTATTAGGGATGTAAGATTAGGTTGCTGAATTTGTAAGCAACATCATTTTTTTACTAACCTTCGATAAGAAAATTAGCAACCTTTATTATTGATGGAAAAAAAAGTTACTAAAATTACCAAAAATGTAAAGTATTAAGTAAGAATGTAAGATTGTTGAATTTTTTGAAAGCATCATAACTTTCTTTATAAATTTTATAAGTTTTTTAGTAACTTTAGATAAGACTTCTTATCATTCATTAGTATTGAAATATTATTAATGTAAGGTTGTTGCTTGATAGTATCATATTTTTAACATTTATAGCTTTTCCCCCCCTTAAAAACCCTTAGATAAATAAAGTTTGTAGCCAAAATTACTGAGGATATAAGGTTATAAGCTATTTTGATAACATCTTCAACTATTTTGTGAACTTTTATGTAAAAAAATTAATAACCTTCATTTATAATAAAAATTAAGGTTACTAAATTTATGAAAAGCATCATTAGCTATTTTGATAAATTTTGTAACTTTTTTAAGTAATTTTTTAAATATAGTATTGGTTTCGAAGTTTATTGAATTTGTTGATGATAAACTCTATAGATTTTTGGATACAGAATTTTAAAGTATTTACATATATAAAATAAATAAAATAAATACTATATTAAGTAATAAAATATTATGCACATATATATTAAAAATGAAAAATAAATTTTTTTTATTATTATTACTAAGTTTATAACTAAAATACAAATAAGCAACAAGAGGTTCGATCAATTGGTAAGCGGCCTGTTCCAGGTTAAGCAGATCTCGGGTTCGAGACCTTGTGTACACAGCTGCCCCTATTGGGAGACTCACCCACCATAACCAGGTGCGCGACACAGGTCGGATCCAGATTAGTGCCCTGGATACCGGATGGGATACAAATAAATAAAATAAAATAAAATTTATATCACCTGTGTAGCATGTGGCAAACTATTTTTGAATTAAATAATTTGAAAAGTGTACCATGTAGCAATTTTATGGTGCAAAAAAGTTTGACTACGGAATACCCTCATAGATATATAGTTTGTGGGTTAGTCTAAGAGAAGGAGTAGGTGAAACAATTGAAAATTTGAACAAAGATTTCCAATATTAATTGTTGCTTTATCTAGACGAAAATTATATTATTTTTTATATTATATTACAAATTAATGTATGATTTATTATATTTATATTTTTTATTTTTATGAATTATTAACACACGTGCGAGGCACGTGCATTAGCTAGTATAATATATAAGGAAATAGCTTGAACTAAAAATTGACCAAATTTGATACCTAAAAAAAATGATCAGAATGTGAAGGACTTGAGGTAGGATCCGAAATACTAACTCAAATTATATATGAAAATCTTCAATGGACAGAAAGATTTAAGGAGCAGAATAGAGTTGAACTTGAAGCTGATCTTGATCTTGACATCATCAAAGTCAGTTTAGTGCTTCTTGGCATGGCGTTGGCAAAAGGCTTTAATCCTTGCTAGGCCTTCTTCCAGACAAGAAGGCTCAACCGCAAATGTAATGCGAAGCCAGTTCTTCAATCCCAATACTACACCTGCACCCAACATTTCTTCTTTCTTAGGTGAACTGAACCATCATATCAGCTTTCAAAACAACCCATTCAAAAAGAAAATGTCAAATAAATGGATTATCCATCAATTAATTATAGTTCTCTTTTTTTTTTTTGTTACATTTAATTATAGTTCTCTGATTAACCAAAATGAAGACTGATTTTGAATATTTTCTGTTGTTTCTTCTTTTTTACAGCAAAGTTAGCACAAAAAAAGGAACTTAACAAAAGTTTAACAACTTACCCGGTAGAATAAGAACTGATTCTTCTTTAGCTAACTTCACACAGAACTCCATATCATCATCAATGTTTTCCAGCATTGATGGATTAAGCTTCACCTGCAAATACAAGCTTATAACATTTAAAAAAAAAAAAAAAACCCTATTTCAATTCCTCTAGCATTGATCATAACCACTAATTTTCTTACCATTACAGCCATTGACCCTTCTGGTTTCTTCGGACAAGTTATGCAGGGTATCTCATTAACTCTGGTGTAGCATATATCTGCAGCTTCTCTTAGCAAACAGATATTTTTTGAAAAGAAATCCTCCTTTGTATTCTCAAGGATTTCAGGAATTGCTGCCTGATTCACAAAACCATTTTGAATGTCTCAGTGAAGAGGTTGGGTGAAAAACAGACAAGGAAAGGAGTATCTGTGATGCTTAACGTTTCTAAGTGAAACTTAACATACTAATTTGAAAATTATGTACTATGAAATATGATCATAATCCTGAGCAGATGACCATGCACTTTTATTTTTCATTTCTAATTATATTAGGACCATAATGTAAAGAAAAAATGTTTTACTACTTTTGAGAAGCATTGCCTATGAACAAAAGCTTACGCAATATGTACAAATAGAAGAACTCATCAATAAAGATGAATGTTATAAGAAATTGCTGCCTAAATACTGAAGAATTCCATTATGCTACTATTTCAAAGGTGCAACTGGGGTAAATTTGGCGTTTCTAATAAGAAAAAAAAGGCAAACTTATCTAAGAAAAAAAAAGGCTCCCCTGCCCACTTTGATTGCATTAGAAACGCAATTATCCTTTAAAGCTGCTATAGTATATTACACTGGCTTTTGGGAAATTATTGCATGCTTTCGATGTAAAAAAGTTGTGGATCTACACAAAAGTATCTTGACTAACAAACCTGAACAAATGTAGTTGGATCAGAGGAGATTTCGAGAATTTTGGTTATTGACTCAGTTATCTGTCAAGAACCAATGACATCATTAGTAGTACAAACAAAGGGATATATAGCTTCTGCAACTATAATCATTAAACAAATTAGAAACTCTACCAAGTATCTTAAACAAAGAGAAAATAATTAGAGGCCAACCCCAGAATTTCGTAAAATGCCGTTTGGATCATTTGTCACAAGCCAACCAATGCGCCAACCAGGAACAATCCATCTCTTTGATATAGATCCAAGAGTGAGAATAGGCACAGTTGGCCCAAAAACTCGCATTGGCACATATGGAGTGCTTCCAAATGCTAGCTTGTCATAAGCTTCATCTCCAATCACCACAATTCCCAGCTCTCTCGCTGTCTCGGCAACCTGACTTTAATAAAACCGGTTATCATCATTTGTTTAAGAAAAGGTCAAAACTGTTGTACTGTATTCAAAACTCATTGTTCAGAAAATACAAGCATCAGCTTCTAATCTACCTGACAAGTCAATATAGAGAAGCTATAAAGATGCAAAGATCCAAAAGGCCACCAAATCCACAAGCATAAGCAATCTGACTCAAGAGTCAAGAGTAAACAAACCTTTTTTAAATGTTCATAGCTGAAGACATTCCCACAAGGATTTCCCGGGTTTATAATAACCATAGCAACAGTATTGTCATCTGCAAGAGCCTCAATGGCATTGAGATCAACTGCCCAACCCTTATCAGGGAGAAGGTCAAAATGACGGATTTCAAGACCATTATAGGAAGCACAAGCTTCATAGTATGGGTAGCCTGGTCTGGGAAGCAAAATGTTGGCTCCAGGGCGGCCAAGGACAGCTAATGCAGTTTCTATTGCTTGATGACATCCGCTTGTAAGATAAACATCATCTGGTGATAATTTGTATGGAAGATCATGGTTTAGATACTCTGCAACAGCCCTGTTATAGTCTAAATTAGATAAATAGGAAATGCTAATCAAGATTAAGTAGAAATATTTAGAACTAATACTATAAAATGGACTAATAACATAAATCAACAAGAATATAAGCACTATTATAAGATTTGAGTTATAATATTTCGATAGTCATCAATATAGAAATGTATGTACCATAATCTTTCGCCAACCATTTGTATGGGAATGGAACCTACTATTTGTCCACAAAAAACTATCAGCAAAAAGTAAAATTTTCAATCCTACAACGTGGCAAAAAGAGAGAAATTTCGAAAAAGAAAAAGAGAAGAATCTTCAAGTCCTAGAATATACAGAGGCAGTAGATTGGTGGAGAGAAACCCAAACCCATGCATTAAAAAGTTGTAATATTATGAACAATTTAAGGTCAAAATTAAATGGCCGGAAAGTGAAGTGTTATGAAAACGACAAAGACAAAGACACTAACCTCCTAGCCGCAGGAAGACCAATAGTGGGTGCATAACAGTTATACTTAGCCGATCGTAAGGAATGAATGACGGCGTCTTCAGCGACAGCCGCCGTCCTGAAGCTAGGAAAATGAGAGGGGTCGCCATGAGCAAGAGGAATGACTGCTCTGTTATCTTCCTTGTTGAGGCTATCCATTAACATGTAGAGAACTCCTCGGACGGTGGGGGTCGAGGCTCCCTTCATCCCCTGCTTCACTTGAAACCCCCATTTCTTTGATCCACTCTCCATTTTGCTATCTACATGTTTTGCGGCGGAGCTCAGGGTGGAGAAGCGGTGTTTCGGGGCCTTGAGCGCCCCAAACAGCCAAATTTTCATCTCAAACTATATCAAGAGTAGTAGACCAAGGCCAAGTGTCTAGTGTAGCAAGCCAAAGAGAATCCAAAATTTTGTATAATTCAATATGCCAAATCAAAGTTGAATGACAATGCGCTTGGAAATTTTGGTAAAGAATTAAGCGTTGGCCCGCCGAGAAGAGGCGGCAGTTTCATACTAATAGGGCTTCTAAGTGGGCAAAGTACATGAGTTGTTGTCACTAAAATGATGCCGAATCCATCTCTTTTTCCTCCATGTGTGTGGGACGAAATGGTACAAAACAATTCAGTAAAAGCCAAAGATAAAATAATGGCGAAAATATAGACCACCTATTCTGAAACTGAAAGCTTCAGTAGACAGTTTTAATTTTAATTAATTAATACTAGTATATATTAAGTTTCAATGTTGGATTGTTGGTGCTGCTGCTGTATCTTTACTTAATTGAATGATAGGTGAAGTCTGATTGATCAAATATTCATATTGAATAGATGCTAGGAAAAGTTTGACATATTTTTTTCATCTTCTAGTAATACTTTTCACCAAGTTTAGCACCAAATAAAAATTTATCCCAAATTTCAAGAGGATGGACCGTGCATAGAGCAAGCTCTTAGAGAACTTCAAAATGGAACCGGGATCCAAAATGGCCATATATATTTGATTGAGTTATTGTTGTGATACCAATAATTAAAGATTATACGGGGAGACGGAGAACAAAAATCTTGGCATATTATAGTATTCCACTTCAAAAAATGAGAGTAAACTAGCTAGTTGTGACAAATGTTTGATCAGATGGGAGGAGGAAATGGAAAAAGAAATGTTAGAACTACTGAATACAGGTATGTGAAGCAGATTAGGTGGGCTCTGCAACCCTTGACGGAAAGCAAATGACGTGCACGTTGATTGCCACCTTTCACCCAGATTAAGTTCAGCCACATCAAGAGCTTTCTTTTGTTTGTAATTACAGAATCATTTAACGGTAATATGAGACATGGTATAGCTGATAAGCCCGGCTTATCAATTGAGCACATTCGGAAACCATCTATTTAAGCCCTTCATCAATCATCATCAATGCAATGCAGGAATCCTTTTAGAGCTAAAACCTCTGATTACTAGGTAACAGAAACTCAAATCAAGAACCTTTTAAGTAAGGAATCAGGAGAGCAGCTAATTGATCAAACAACAAGAAACAAGAGGCTTTAACAAATGACAAGGACACAGTAATTAATTACCAGCGAGGGACCAAAACAGCAATTTGGCACCTGCAATGGTCCTTAATAAGTGATAACCCCTGTGCGATATTTCTCAGTTCCTTAAGAATTTGTTGAAAGTAGATCTGCCCTGCAGTCATGATCATCACAATGCCTCAAAATTTATATACAAAAATAATAACAATAAAAAACTAATGTACACCCAAACAACCACGCTGCAAGAATGCCTTCCTTTGTTCTTTAGTTGGATAGGGAAAATAGGCCTCCATGGGAAGAGTGATCTGCTTGAGTGAAGCTAAATGACCTGAAGATAACATCCATTCCAACAACTCACAACAATCCACCTTTACACAATCAAGATGCAAGTATGTCAAACTTATGACGTACTGGACCATTAGCTTTATGCACTCTGTTGTCACATTTGGGCACCAAGTCAAATTTAAAGACTTCAATTGAGGGCATTTGATTCTCATGACAGAAAGCCCTGCATCACTAATGGGTACATCCTTTAAGGTTAAAACCTCCAAATTGACTTGTGCAAGATCTGAATTCACCCCGATGATCATCTTTTCTCCGTCGTTGAATCCATGTACTGTCAGCTCTCTAATATACCTGCAACTATTCAAGATAGCTTCAATTCCTCTTCTTGTGACTCGTTTGCAGAAACCCAAATCAAGAACCTCTATGTAAGGACAAATAAGCCTGACTTGTTCAAGCGATTCATTTCTAATATTACATCCAGTATGATAACGTTCTAGGATCTCTAGATGTCCATGATCTGTCGAGTAAGACTTGATTTCTACTACCGAAGAAGACTTGGTTGATAGCAGGAACAAAGTTGAGCTATCGATAAGTTCATAGGGGCTGATTTTACTGTTATCTTCCTTGCAAAGAAGTTTCATATCAGCATCTACATCATTACCATCTCTAATGCGTAAGATATTGAGACAGTACTTAGAAACAAGCAAGTTTAATCCTGAGTGAGTAAATCCTTTGCAATAAGCAAGTTTAAGATGCTTTAAGCAGAGCACTGCCTCACCAATTTCCATTAGAAGCTTGTCAGAAATGTCCATGCTTAAAAAACTGAGGGAAGTCAAACTTTTGGCGTGGCTAATTAAATTTTCAATTGTGATTGTGGAAGATTGCGAAGAACCCTTTTCAATAAATCCAATGGAAAGAGATTCCAAGTAAGGGCTATTCCGGAGAAGCATGCCAATGCCAGTTTCTGTCACCTTTATGCCAAGATTAGCCCTGCGAGAAGTGATTATCTTAACATCTTTAAGAAAAACACAATTCAATGACAAAGCAACAACAGATGCATCTGAAAGATTAGAGTGTACCATTATAGAAAATTTCTTTAAATCATTGAGCTTGGATGCCAGATATACAATTCCAAAGTCAGTCACCGGATAATGGCCTAAATTGACTTCTTCCAAATTCGAAAAATTAGCAATCTCCATAAGATCATCATCATGCAAACGTCCTGTTTGGGAGCAATTCAAAACCTTTAAATTCTTCATCTTCGGATTTGATGCCAACTTCCTAAGACTCTTGGTCTCGAAACTTTTTGGACCAAAATCGAGAGCTTCAAGACCTAATCCAGAGGATGCAATCGCACAGATGGCTTCATCCAAATCTCCTTCAAACTTACTGAGATCAATCTCTTTGAGTTCTCTGAACCGCTTGAGATGTCGAGAAAGTATGTCTACATCGGGATGAACAACTCTCAAGCTTTTCTTTAGAAGATTCGAAAATGCCAGTAAATCCTTACAGACCAAAGAAACTGTTTCCAAATCATACCAGTCAAGATAATTGAATACCGATTCCCAGCAATCTGAGGGCAGATTTATATTGAATACCGATTCCCAGCAATCTGAGGGCAGATTTCTAGCACCGCCTATTGGCTTCAACAACTTCCGCTTTGACATCTTGCTTCTTGACCTAATTTTCAGAAACCCAGATGCCAAAATTCGCCTGAACAAAATCCAATGATACAGAGAAAAAAAAAAATTGTTTGCTGTGTATGAAATAAAACACTACACAAGGCTACTTATATACCAGTAGTCCTCACGTTTCATGTGCGTTGCACGTGACCTAATCTGTTTTAAATTAAATTAAGATTAAATTTTAAGCATACTACTAATTTTGTCATAAAGAATCATATTATTAGAGTTATCCGAATACGGGTATTCGACTCAACCGTTTGAAACCAAACCTAATCTAACCCGGTTCGACTAAAAGGTCCGCGCAATCCGAAACCGAAATAACCTAAACCTAAATCCTTAATGACCTGATCCCAAGAGATTAATCTGAAATTACCAGAATCAGGATTAATTATATTTAATGACCCGAATCCAAAAAGACCTGAACCTAAAAATCGGAGGCTCAAACCTCAAATTATCGGAACAATATGACCCAAAACCGAAAAAGACACAAACCAAATTTGACAAAAGCCGAATTACCCGACATTTGAGTTATTCGAACATAACCCAACCTGAAACAAAAAATTAACCGAACCCTTATAACCAAAATTTTCTTAACCTAAAACTGACCTACCCCAAATCCAACCCGACTAGTCCATTTGTATATACATTGGGTTTTACTATCAAAGTAAGAAAAGAAATTATCCCACACATAGAAAAATATTAACAAAGTAAAACAACATATTTAAACCCATAGCAAGATCAGTTACATTTATCAAACAAAAAATTAATTATAAGTTAAATAAAATAATTACATGTTAGGAAAATAATAAATTTTAATCATAATACATTAAACTATCCAATAAAAGATGTCAATCACAATAAATAAAATGGTCAAAATAAAATAATAATAGAGTTTTTAGTAAAATAAAACTATATATTAAAAAATTTTAATATATCCAATTTTTTATTGAAAAATAGTAAAATGGTAAAAATAAAGTAATTATAAAGATAATAGATGTAATTGAATAAAAATAGAGTTTTTAGTAGAATAAAACTATAATAATTAAGCAATAGCATTTAAGAAATATATTTGAAAAATAAGGGTATAAGAGTCGATTCAAAAATTTTACAAAACTCGTACTTTTATATATAGTATGGACTAATACAATTTAAATCTGTAAGTCATGGATTTACCCAAACCCATAAGGACTAGGACTACTACTAGGCAGCGTACGTTTTCGTCAGCAGAATGGTCTTCTAGCCTCTAGGCCCAAAATATAAATATTGGGCCTAAATCCTGAGTTTTGATCACCATTCACCACCAAGGTTTATTTTTGAGTTCACCACCTAAGGTATTTTTTTTTTCTTTTGGCAGACACCACCTACAAGGTTTATTATAGCAAGATATGTGACAAATTTTTATTGACCATAATTATATTAACATAGCAGCTCTCTGCAATTGCGGTGGCATTTTTTATTTTGGATACCACGACAATTTCATGAAAGCACTATCATTGTAAAACTGCTTCCGATTAGAGTGCTTGCCGAGCAAGCTCATCATCTTGAGTAGCCTGTACTGCTGCTTCAGCTTCCAATGTTTCATTAACATGATTAAGGTTCATATCCTCCTTCATGACAATATCTGGCAGCTTAGGATCAGGTTGAGAATTTAAATTGAGAAGAACCTACTCCGATTTATCTAGTCTGTTGCCCAACGCCACTTCCTCTTGCGATGGTTCACAAATAATAGAAGTATCCTTCGAATTAGTCACTAGTCCATAAGGAATTTTATTCTTAGGCAACCACGCTGCAACCTCCTTAGAAGATTGAGATTGGGCTGGCTGAACAGGGTTTCTATTTCGAATAGGCCCAGGCTTATTATGTGTAGGGTGAGAGTATGGTTTCAATCTATTAGTGGACTTGTTCTTGGTCCGAGTCCTAGTAATTTTGGGCCGAACTTGACTATTCGAACCCGCAGTCTGGCTAGAAGAGCCCAAAACTTGAGAAGTATTATTTCCAGCAACATTTAAAGCAGGGTCAGAGGCAGGCTGTGTTTCAGGCACAAATTGCGGAGTATCATCAGCAATAACTGCTTTAGCTTTCCTAGCCTTCTCTTTTATTTCCCTGAACGACATTCTTGCAGTATCACCGCTCACCCCCTTAGTCCAAGCATTTATCTCCTCCTCATTTACCGGGATATCCTCTTCCAGATTCTCAATCGAATCTAAAGCCACAAAACGGTTGTTTGAAATAGAATCCCGTCCATTCTGTGGAGTCTTCCCTTTTTGATTTGAACCTTTGTGAGACTTGCGCTGCACAAGCATCCAAGGCCCATAGTTTTCGGTAGTTTCCAAATTAGACTTCACACCCTGTTCCTTCTCAAACTCACCGGATTTCTCAACTTCACCAGAATTCTCTGGCACTGGTGGGCGACTTGGGCACTTCTCCATTCTATGGCCAACAATACCACAATGGAAGCAAACCGTATGTAATGCTTCATACTCCACAGTCTGAAAAAGACCCTCCACTTGCACCCGGGAAACCAGAGGCTTAGATAAATCTACCTCGACACAAATCCTTGCAAATTTTCCCCTGGTAGCAGAACTAGTATTTGTGTCCAAACGAATCGGTTTCCCCAGTTGTCTCCCTATCTCCATAAGATACTCCAAATTGAAATACTCAATTGGTAGTTCCGGCAAACGAATCCAGATTGCCATTTTTCCTAAAGTCACCGTAGAAGGGCGAAAATTAGGTTTCCATCGTTGGACCACAAGATAATGGTCCATGATTTTCCATGGCCCTCCCGAGAGTATTCTGGCCACAGCAATTCTGTTATGCAGTTTCACAATATAATACCCATAACCCAGATCAATCATCTCCTCATCCTCTTTTAATTTCCATAGTTTAACAAGTCTCTGATGCAAAACCGGGTAAGTCAGAGACCTTCCGAGCAATTTGACAAATGATCGAAAAACGCCAGGGCCGCCGTAGTTGATCACGCTTCTCTTTCGGCACAGTCACAAAGGGGACACCTGCAACCCTAATCGGATCAGGATCCTCATTATCCGAGAAAACCTCATCCTCCTTCATAACAATCTGATCCATAGATCCCTGCTCTCTGGCTTCATCAACACTCTTCTTACCCCAGACCACCGTCTCTAAAAAAGATTTCCGAGGAAGGTTTACCCCCCTGATGCGACGAGGAATCATCCACCCCTTTAACCTTTTTTGTACTCGCTCCATCAAATCCCTTTCCTCCGATGAAAGAGGGTTTCCGATCTCCTGAGACTCTACTTCCATAACTATATTAACATAATAGGTCTAGTGCCAGAGAATTCCGATGAAGTTGAGAAATCCGGTGAGTTTGAGAAGGAACAGGGTGTGAAGTCTAATTTGGAAACTACCGAAAACTATGGGCCTTGGATGCTTGTGCAGCGCAAGTCTCGCAAAGGTTCAAAATCAAAATGGGAAGACTCCATAGAATGGACGGGATTCTATTTCAAACAACCGTTTTGTGGCTTTAGATTCGATTGAGAATCTGGAAGAGGATATCCCGGTAAATGAGGAGGTAATAAATGCTTGGACTAAGGGGGTGAGCGGTGATACTGCAAGAATGTCGTTCAGGGAAATAAAAGAGAAGGCTAGGAAAGCTAAAGCAGTTATTGCTGATGATACTCCGTAATTTGTGCCTGAAACTCAGCCTGCCTATGACCCTGCTTTAAATGTTGCTGGAAATAATACTTCTCAAGTTTTGGGCTCTTCTAGCCAGACTGCGGGTTCGAATAGTCAACTTCGGCCCAAAATTACTAGGACCCGGACCAAGAACAAGTCTACTGATAGATTGAAACCATATTATCACCCTACACATAATAAGCCTGGGCCTGTTCGAAATAGAAACCCTGTTCAGCCAACCCAATCTCAATCTTCTAAGGAGGTTGCAACGTGGTTGCCTAAGAATAAAATTCCTTATGGACTGGTGACTAATCCGAAGGATACTTCTATTATTTGTAAACCATCGCAGGAGGAAGTGGCGTTGGGCAACAGACTAGATAATCCGGAGCAGGTTCTTCTCAATTTAAATTCTCAACCTGATCCTAAGCTGCCGGATATTGTCATGAAGGAGGATATGAACCTTAATCATGTTAATGAAACATTGGAAGCTGAAGCAGCAGTACAGGATACTCAGGATGATGAGCTTGCTCGGCAAGCGCTCCAATTGGAAGCAGTTTTACAATGATAGTGCTTTCATGGAATTGTCGTGGTATCCAAAATAAAAAATGCCACAGCAGTTGCAGAGAGCTAGTTCGCCTTTATAGGCCTGATATTTTCATTTTGATGGAAATTAAATGTAATAGTTCACAGGTTGTGGTTGATCTTGGGAGGCGTCTCAGGTTTGATTCTCACTGTTTGGTTCCTTCTTCAGGTTTGGCTGGCGGGATTGTTCTTTTTTGGAAAAACCTGATTGCTATCCAAATCCTGGGTATCACAAATCAAGCAGTGCATGTTCAAGTTACAGAATTAGAACGTTCTTAGTGTCTTTCGGATGTGTATGTCCAACCTCATTGCCAGTTAAAGGATGAGTTTTGGGAGGAACTTCACGCTCGTTCTTCGACCATGAATTTATCGTGGTTTGTAATGGGAGATTTTAATGACATACCCTATGTTAATGAGAAGTGGGGAGGTGCTGAGTTCAGGAGCCATGCTGCTCGTCAATTCGTTGAAAGGTGGGATGAGTGTGGACTTTCTGATTTTGGAGCGTCGGGTTGTAAGTTCACTTGGAAGCGATCAGTTCAGGGTCGAGTTATCTTGAGGGAGAGATTGGATCGAGTTTTAGCTAACGGTTTGGCTCTTGAGCAATTTGAGGGAGGGAAAGTTGTTAATTTTCCTTGTTTTTATTCAGATCACCATCCTATCTTGTTGATACTGATATGATGATTCCGCCGCCGAGTGAGAATTGGCCTTTCCGATTCCAAGCGGCATGGATTACTCATGGTGACTTTGATGCTGTTTTCTGGGAAACCTGGGCTGCTGGTGATGATTTATTAGGGTCCATTTTATCTTCCAAAGAAAAGCTTAAGTCTTGGAATGCCGAGGTCTTTGGGAGTATATTTCAGCGGAAAAGAATTTGGTGGCTAGATTGGCTGGTATTCAGAATTCGGAGGCTTATGGTACTTCTGCTTTCCTTCAACAGTTGGAAAAAGATTTAACTAGGGATTTACAACAGACTCTTTACCAAGAAGAGCTCTTGTGGTATCAAAAATCTCGCTCACATTGGATCAAAGACGGTGATAGAAACACCCGATTTTACCACCTCTCCACCTTAGCTCGACGTAATAGAGATAAGGTGATGAGGTTAAAGATCGACAGTGCTTGGGTGGATGATCCGGTTACTTTGAAGCAGCATGCCATAGACTTTTACAAGGCTTTGTTTGCTGACAAAGATGTTCAATCTTTGAGTGAGCCATTGTTTCGATGGCAACCTTTGATAAATCTTGCTTGAAAAAGAAGCTTTGTGTGTACCTTTCAACCTTGAGGAGGCTCCAGGAGCTCTTTTCTCTATGCAGGGGTTGAAAGCACCAGGTCCAGATGGTATTCAGCCTTTGTTTTTTCAACGAGCCTGGGATGTTATTAATACCAAGGTTCTTTCCTTCATGAATCAGGCACTTTTAGAGGGATCTTTTCCGGTTGATATTGCTAAAGCCCATGTCACCTTGATTCCTAAAACTGAAGTTCCTTCCTCCATGGCTGATTTTCGGCCCATTACACTACTTAATTGTGTGTACAAAATCTTATCGAAAGCTTTGGTGAATCGTATCCGACCTTTGCTCCAAAAGTTGATTGGCCCTTTTCAAAGTAGTTTTCTTCCAGGCCGTGGGACTAATGATAATATTGTGATCACTCAAGAAATGGTCCATTCTTTGATGAAGAGGAAAGGTCATTCGGGTGATATGATTTTGAAGATCGATTTACATAAGGCTTATGATAGTGTTAGCTGGGAATTTTTGCGGGAGGTACTGATTGATTTCAATTTTCCTTCTCAGTTAATTACACTAATCATGTTTTGTGTTTCCTCTAATCAGTTCTCTATTATTTGGAATGGGGAGGCTCAGCCTTTCTTTTCGGCTAAGAGAGGCCTTCGGCAGGGTGATCCGCTTTCCCCATATCTTTTTATCTTATGTATGGAAAAGTTGTCACATTTGATCCAGGACAAGGTGCATAGAAAGCTCTGGAAACCTATCAAGGCGTCTCGGAATGGTCCGACTTTTTCTCACTTGTTCTTTGCTGATGATCTAATGCGTTTTGCTCAGGCTTCTCAAAAGCAGATAGAGGTTATCATGGAGACTTTGACTTCATTATCAAATGCATCGGGGCTGGGAATGAACTTGTTAAAATCAAAGCTGTTTGTCTCGCCAAATGTTCAGCGGCAAACTATGAATTTGCTTTGTACTTTATGTGGAATTCCTTTGACTGACGATCTGGGAGTGTACTTGGGAAAGCCAATTATTCATAAGCGTGCCTCCCGTGAACATTATATGCGAATTGTTGACAAAGTTCGCAATCACTTGACTAGCTGGAAGAGAAACGTTTTGTCAAGGGCAGGCCATCGAGTGCTTATCCAATCTGTTATGAATGCTATGCTGGTGTATACTATGCAGACTACTCTTTTGCCGGCCTCCATTTGCTCCCAATTAGCTCGGCTAGCACGTAATTTTCTTTGGGGTGGGAAGGAGTCCTTTTTTTCTGATCATCTTGTGCACTGGGAAAGAGTGTGTTTGCCGAGACAGTTTGGTGGTTTGGGTATCCGACAGACCAGGGAATCTAATTTAGCCTTGCTAGCTAAGTTGGGTTGGGCTTTGGTTACGCAAAAACAATCCTTAGCCAGTGATGTTCTTCGGAATAAGTATCTTGGCTCTTCTTCCTTTAATTCAGTAGCAATCCGAGCTTGTTCTTCCTCCACTTGGCGAGGTTTAATGAAATGCCGACCTCTACTTCTACGAGGGCAGCATTGGTTAATAGGAAATGGTACTAGGGTACGACTCTAGCAAGATTGGTGGGTCGGAGAAGGCCCGCTTGAGGAGTTGGCTACAGGTGATATATCGGACATGGAGCTTTGGACTGTGGATCGGATTATTTCCGCAGAGAAACAATGGGATTTATCGTCTATTCAGCATGTTTTACCACAAACTTGTCTCCAAAAAATTTTAGCTATTCCTATTCCCTTTGTTGAGGATCAGATAGATACTTTGAGTTGGAGTGGTGAAAGCTCGGGTTCCTTTTCGGCAATGTCTGCCTTTTGGCTGCTGCAACGGGATCATATCCATGCACAACAACTCTCGGATTTTAATTGGATTTGGAGATGCCAAGGTACGGAACGTATGCGTTTCTTTCTATGGTTGTTGCGTCAGGATAAGCTTAGCACAAATGTCAATAGAGCTAGGAGACAAGCAGGAGTGAATACCTTATGCCCATGTTGTCTTTTGGAGGATGAGTCGGCCCTTCATTTATTTAGAGATTGTGCTGCCTCAAAGGATGTTTGGAGTTGTTGTTTTTCTCTTGCAGGACCGCCTAGTGATTTCTTCAATCAACCTCTTCAAGATTGGTTAAAGAATAATTGTTCTTGCTCTAAACTGCTCAACACGATGAATTGGAGTATCCAGTTTCTTGTGACTCTTTGTGCATATGGAAGCGTAGGAATTTGCTGGTCTTTCACAATATCATGGAGGCTGCTGGTAGTGTTTAGCATCGTGTGATGAAACTTTCTATGGACATTGTAGCGGCTTATACACAACAAGGGATTTATCGTCTCCGTCCAGCTAGTTGGGTGTGTTGGTCTAAGCCACCGCTGGGTTGTTTTGTGCTTAATACAGATGGTGCGGTGAAACATGACACGGGCTCGGCTTCAGCGGGTGGCTTAATTCGGGATGATCATGGCTCTTGGATACAGGGTTTTACAATGAAGATAGGGGTGACAGATAGCCTCTCGGCGGAGTTATGGGGCATTCGAGAGGGATTGAAACTTGCTAAGTCCCTAGGTTTATCGAATGTCATTGTGGAGTTGGATGCGAGTGTCGTGGTTAATTTCTTGAAACAGGGCATTGATATTACCCATCACAACTCCATCTTGGTTCAAGAAGCTCTAACCCTGACGTAAGGTGATTGGGTTCGAGAGATTATACATGTTTATCGTGAAGGTAATCGTTGTGCAGATTTTTTGGCCAATATGGGTCAAGATGTTCCTCATGGTTGTCAAATATTGTTGGAGCCGCCTACAGAGATTCGTCCACTGCTGGAGCATGATGCAATGGGTGTTGCCATTCGTAGAACTTAGCTGACTTAGTCGGCATCATATGTACCAAAAAAAAAAGGTCTTGGAGTCTTGGAGATATTAACGGGATACTCCTGCATTAATCAAGGAGTTGGATTACAAATGTAAGAAGGTAGTAACCCACCCACAACCTAGGTTCACCCAACCTACATTCAAACTTTGCAATATTATGAGCTAAGACCATAGTTATCAGAATCGAACCGGATTGCCGTTCCGACCATTTAAACTGGTGAACCAGCCATGTGTCCAGTCCGGTTCTGTATTTGAAAAAGCGATAAATATTCTTTAAAAAAAAGGAAAAAACTTGAAATACATAATTTGTTTTGTTGTTCAAAGGTATAAAAAGTAAGTATTTATAATTATCAATTCAAAATGTAAATAATAATTTTTATTTAATTTATTTATACTTAGTATTTTACACCATCTAATATTATTTATACTTTTTTTTGCATGAATATTATTATAAATATTATTTATACTATTAATCACAATATCTAACAAAAGTAAATATATGTATAAATATATTATTTTGATCATTATTATTATTAATTTAATATTTTAATTAACCCAACATTGACCCAATTGACCCAGTGGTTGAACCAGTGACCCGATACCTTGAACGGTTCAATTTCCGATCTAGTTCTAATAACTATGGCTAAGACATTTTCCCCCCTTTTAACAAAATTAAAAGGGATAGATTCAAATTGTGAGGAAAAAGCTAAGATGTCATGGACCAAAACAAACGAATCTTTACCCTTCCTTATCTCTTCTATTGCTACTCTGCTATCCGATTCAACAACTACACTATTGTGGCCTTCCAGTCTTGCAGATAATTTAGTTATAAAAGTTTCGACGGAATAAATATTACTCATTCGACTTATAGAATAATTTCTCATTTTTATATTGAAAAATTCTGCTTCTTTTAAACATGGTTTTAAAAACCAGACCGGACCGGACGGTTCAACCGGGTACCGGAATGCTCTCCGGTCCAATGCCTACCTCCAACCTGCGGTTCCCTCAAACCGTTTGAGAACCGCACGAGCCGTTCAACCCGGAACCGGGAAGAACCGGAATTTTCCGGGTTTTCCCACTATTTCAAAAAAAAAAAGAAAAAAATTAAAATGGCAACGCAACAGCAAAAATGCAAAATAGGGTTTCTAAATCCCTAAATCGAATCAGACTTCAGTCTGTTCTTCTCTCTCTCAACTCTCGTCTGTCTCTCCTCTCTCGCAGCCTCACTCACCCCCGAAACCGAAACCGAAAATGCCCCACAAAATCAAAATCAAAGCCTAGGCATCTCGACGCTCTGCTTAACGTATGTGATTCTATCTTGGGCTCTCGGCTTCTCCTTCTCATCTCTGGCTTTCGGCTTCTCCTTTTCATTCTTCAAATTTTCGAGCTCGGTAAGGTCTTTGTTTCTAGATCTATTTATATAATCACGGATTTCCAATAATTTGTATTAATGGAGGCCACAAAGGCTAGTGTTTGGCATTATTACACTTGTGATTTAGAAAAATCAAGTCGGTCCATCCAGGGGAAGCTTTAACTTAACACCATTGTTAAGGGTCAAATTTGGGATAACTAAGCCCATTTAAACACAAAAATCCCAATTTTTTTTTACCATACCCAAAAATACTAAAAATTCCATATTTTTCCCATTTTCACAAAATACCTCATTAAAAGAAGCCCAATACACTTTACACACGTTAGGGGCCCAATATATTTCACACACACAATAGAGGCCCAAACAAAACCTACATCTCTCAAGTGGCCCAACGGATCACAAATAAGACCCCAAGCTTATTACATAGCACATAAGACAAACCTTTCTCACGGCAGAGGAATCTCCATCACCACACGGCAGCAGAGGCATCCGCAGCGCCGCTCAAGGGGAAACCAAAGATGCCGCAACAAAGATGCTAATGGTCGTCAGTAATCATAAAAATAATCCCCATGAAAATCTAACTAAAGTAGATAGGCAAGCAGGGGTCGATCCCACAGAGAAGGGGAATAAACTTATTGTTTGTACCCTAATTTACACATGGGGTAAATTAGGAATTGTGGTTTGGATTTGATTAAAATAAGACCACCCTAATCCAATTTGGAGTTGGAAGAGTCTTTTACTCATGTCCCAAAACCCAAACCACCCTATAAAATTATTTGGAAAATTATTGTGGTTTTTGTTAGAAATTGCGATCACCCCTGGGTGAAATGCTATTGGAAATTTTGATCACCCCAAGTTAGGGTGATGCCGATGAAATTAAAGGGCCACCCAAAGAAGTTGGGCTGATTGCTTTTGGGCAAACGATACAACGTCACAACCTCATGGAAGACTTTCGGTCACCCAAGTATTGGGTGATGGCGCCATAAGATATTGATCACCCCATGGGTAGGGTGGTGCCACCCTAACATGAAACATGCAAGGAGTGGTGCGATGCC
Organism: Corchorus capsularis; assembly: GCA_001974805.1. Taxonomy (NCBI): domain Eukaryota; kingdom Viridiplantae; phylum Streptophyta; class Magnoliopsida; order Malvales; family Malvaceae; genus Corchorus; species Corchorus capsularis. The sequence goes on from AWWV01009159.1 coordinate 22,003, forward strand.
ACCCAAGGGAATGAGGGTGACGCTGTGATCAAGCATAAGGCGCACGTCAATACGCCTTGGGTAGGCATGTTCCAAGATCCAATGGCGCCATGCTAGGGTGAGTAACGCCCATGAGAACACATCAAGCTTTCACACATTGAAAATCAGAAGTTGAATAAATCAAATCACTAATTTGTGTGATTTTGGTTGTGATCAATTTCCTAAAGTCAAGGAGTTTGATGGGTAATTAAATCAATTGTCATCAAAGTGAAGGTTGACCCAGATTAATTGACGTAGTTGACATTTCAATTATGGTTGGTGGGTTAGTAATAAAGAAATCCCTTAAATGGTGGAGTAGATGACGACCCCATGACTATATAAGAAAAAGCTCCTCCAACGAAGAAACTCTCTCCAGGCACCCGATTGCCCTGCGCAAACTCAACCAAGCTCAGCACTTGTACTCAACACACTTGTTCACACTTGTTATCTTTTTTACTCGTGTTAGACTCTTGTCTATTGTCTTTGATCCCTTGGATCAAACTTTATCAATTGTAATTCTCGTCTCTTCAATAACACTTCATTGTTATTATCTTACGAGTTACCAAGAACCTTTTGTTTGAGTTGATCTGAATCTGGGTTGCATGATTTAAACACCCTGTGTGTGACTTACAACTAATTCTCCACAAATTTATCGTTTCATTTCCTTTTTCTATAAGCTTTTATGCATAATCAATACTTTGTCAATTTCCTTGCGTAAATTGACTGGCACACCCCGTACACGAAGGATCCCAAAGAGATTTTGGTGCAACATCTCTTTTTGGCACACCTAGTGGGACCAAGAAGGATTTCAGAACACCTCAATCAGGCTCTCTTTAGTTGACTTCTCAGTTTTCTTATTTTTTATTTTTGTTTTATTTGGCTTTACGCCACTACTTAGGCTTCTACGCCTCCTTTCTACCTTTCTCTGCTACTTTGCTACAATGCCTCCCAAAGATGCCAAGGAAGGCAAGAAAGCTGAGAATCTTCACAACATGACCTTACGGTCTGGTTCTGGCGGAAGTGGAAGCGAAGGAGAGGATCAATCGACCTTTACCCTTCAAGATGTCAGTACTTCAATCACCCAATCTCTCGCCGACTTCCAGGCGATACTTCGCCAACAACAACAATAGACTGACCGGCAAGACAACCTCGTTCGTGATCTCATTGAAGCAAAAAGAGGATTGGGAGCGGCACCCGGGGGGTAAGGTCTGGGGCTGGGTGGTCAACTTCCACCTTTGCAGGGCCAACGTCCCCAAGATGAGGCACTACACATTCTTGGTGTCGTCGATGGGCAGGAACGCCAGGCCGATCCTGATACGAATCTAGTTGTGTTAGATTCAATCCCACCTTTGAATAGCCACCAAAGTCGAATTGAAACACCAAGACTTCTAGACTTGTATGAGTCGATAAACCTAACCTAGTCTTCTTCTTCGTTCGTCGGCCTTAAGTATTCAATTAGACCTACAATTGAATACCTAAGATTACAAGATTCACAAACAATTAAGCAATCACAACCTAATTGTTTGCTAGGACTCTACAAGATTGAAGAACCCTAAGTTTGCTCAAACTAGAACAATGAAGCTAAGATAATCAATTGGGTGAATAAATCTCAAATCTTTATTGAAAACTTAACTTGTGTTTACAAGAGGGGGATGGTGCCTTTATATAGGCATAGGGTCGACGCATACCCCCTTAACCTCCTTACATAGGCGATTTACACATAAAGGAAGGATCAAAGAAATTACCTACACCTTGTCCTACTAAGAAAAGTAAATACATAACTTAATTAAGCAAGGATTGGACTTAGTCAAACAAGGCCCAACCTAATGTCTTCTAAATTAAATAAATAGCTAATCTAAGATAGAATTAAAGGCCCAATTGGCCGAATTACACAATGTAAGCCCTAATGATCATCGATTGCAAGTATGGTGCACAACTTGGAATCGATGGGAATATTCCTTTGCTTAAAGTCTTTAATGCTCTCCAATTGATCTTCAATGGACTTCAAGCATTCAAGATGACTTCGAATAAAGCCCAATAATGCTTCCTTGAACCTTTTAGCTCTAGCCCTAGTCATAGGACCTAATGGCATCACTAAAGGATCAAATGGCATCTTTGGTGCGATTCCTCCATCCATTGATGTCTTGGATGCGATCCCATCTCCTCCTTGCTCCTCCAAGCTTCCTTGCACTCCTTGATTATCCTTTCCATGATCTCCATTAGCTCCATTGTGCTCTTCAAGACCATGATAAGCCCTTGGCGCATCATCCCCTCTCTCTTGAAAAGGATTTGTCCTCAAATCTGCATCACTATCAAACAAGGATAAGTCTGAAACATTAAAAGTAGCACTTACATTGCCATATTCACTAGGAAGATCTAGCTTGTATGCGTTGTTGTTGATCCTTGATCGAGCCAAAATAGACCCTACTTTTATGATCATTTTCCTATGCTTTTTGCTATTTTTATGTGGAATTTAACCCTATTTTGCAAGTATTTGTGTTTTTAGGTCTTGAAAAGAAGAAAAGTGAAACTTGTTGTTTTTCACTCTTTTTGGAGCTATTTTGGTGACTTTTTACATAAATATGGACTTAGCAATTTGGAGTGAAGATTTGGAGATTCGAAGTTCGTGATTGAAGATTTATTGAAGATAATTTGAAGATTTGAATACCAATGAAGAATTATTTCAAGAAGTAAGAATTGAAGATTTGGAGCTTAATCGCAAAGGATTGAAGCCAAGCCCTGAAGAAGCCCGGAAGTTAAGGATTTTTGGATATTTTATATGGGATAATACTCAGCTCATATAAGCCCACAATTGGAGTTAAAATCCCAATTTGTGCCCCATATATCCAAGGAAATATCAAAATTCTGTAATTTCCCGCAACTAGTCCTATTTGTACTAGGATTCAGCGCAGTCTCGGTAAAAAGACCATAACTTTCTGCTCAGATATCCGTTTTAGGCCCGTGAGTAACCGTCGGAAAGCTAATTCCGAGATCTACAACTTTTCTTTGAAGTCCAAAGCCCAGTTCTGCCATATTCAAGTCCGAATCTTCCGTCGAAGTTTCTGCAGAAATCCAGAAAATTTCAGGATCCTATTTTGACTTGGATTCTACTCTAGGAAGACTTTTAATCCAACTTGGAGACCAAGTCAGCCCTAGAACGTCCTAGACCTATATCCTAAGTCTAATAGGAGTCTTTAGGTTATTTTTCCACTATAAATAGCCACCTTATGTAGGCTTAGATGATATAACATCTAGATACAATTCTCTATCATCTTTTTCTTAGAAAATATTCTAGTTTTTTTCTCTAGTTTTAGGTTAAGGCTGATGCACCCCTCTCTTTGCATAGAGAGGGGCGGCAACCCTAGGTTATTCAAGAGGAGATTCTGCCCTTCAAGTTTTGTAAGTTTTCTTAAGCCTCTTATGGATTTTCCCAAATCCATGAGTAGCTAAACCCTTAATGCTTCTTATCCTTTGGTGAATCAATCAATTGATTATGGTGAGATTTGTGTGCTTATAATTTGATGTTTGTTCTTGGTTGATAGTTATTAATTCCCTGTTTTAATTTTATGATCTTGATGATTGTGGATTTAGAACTGCAGCTATTGATATGATTTGATAGATCTATTGTTAAATCAAACTTAGAAGGACCAATTCAAGTTTGATTGTGTGGTAACAATTGGGGGTGAAGGACCAATTCCTCCCAAGGGATTAATTAACCTTATTTGAAAGAATAAGTTTGGTTATACTTGTTATGCATGTGTGAAAATATATAACTGTTCTTAATGCTTTGTTCTTATCAATTGAGAAGCTGGACCAAGGCAATTGGTTGTTAAGAATAAAAGGGATAATATAAGCTGGACCAAGGTGATATTATCTAATATACATGTTAGGGTTTCCTAGACCAAGGATCATCAAGGATAAAATATTGAATTCATCTTTTAAATCAAGGATCCATAGTTAATTTGATTGATTTCTACCATTGGAGAAGAAGTATGCCTTTTAATTATTGTTTTCTTTATAAATTGCCATAGATTTAGATTTAATTTACTTTGCTTTGTTTTTAATTTAATTGCTTTCTTTTTAATTGATAATTTCAATCCCCTGCTTTCTGTTTTAAGACTAATTTTTGGAAAAGATTTATTCTTGGGAATAAAGTTCTTCACCCTTCTCTGTGGGATTCGACCCCTACTTGCCATATCTACTCAGTTAGGTTTTGTAGGGATTATTTTTATGATTGCTGACGACTGATCAATCATCTCCAAGACTTGGAATGGACCATCTCCACGAGGTAAGAGCTTGGACTTTCTCTTTTCAGGGAATCTCTCCTTCCTTAGATGCAACCAAACCCAATCTCTAGGTTCAAAGATGATCTCTTTGCGCCCCTTGTTAGCAACCTTCATGTAGTGTTGTGTTTTCTTCTCAATTTGAGCTCGAACTCTTGCATGAAGATCTTTAACAAAGTCGAATTTTCTTGCACCATCCATGTCGACTTGCACACTCAAAGGTAAACTCAACAAATCCAATGGGGTTAAAGGATCAAAGCCATACACAGTTTCAAAAGATGAATGTCCAGTAGTGCTATGTATGCTTCTATTGTATGCAAATTCAACATGAGGTAGACAATCCTCCCAAGTTCTTAAGTTTTTCTTAATTAATGCCCTAAGCAAGGTTGACAAAGTTCTATTAACTACTTCAGTTTGTCCATCGGTTTGAGGATGACAAGTAGTTGAAAATAACAACTTAGTGCCTAACTTAGCCCATAAAGTTCTCCAAAAGTGACTTAAGAACTTAGCATCTCTATCACTCACAATCGTCCTAGGCATTCCATGTAGTCTAACAATCTCCTTAAAGAACAAATTAGCTACATTAATGGCATCATCCGTTTTAGTGCATGCAATGAAGTGTGCCATCTTAGAAAACCTATCAACAACCACAAAGATAGAATCTTTACCTCTCTTAGAACGAGGTAATCCTAACACAAAATCCATACTAATATATGTCCATGGTTCATGAGGAATAGGCAAAGGAGTATACAATCCATGAGGTTTAGATGTTGGTTTAGCTTGCAAACAAACAATGCAACTAGCAACATACTTTCCTACATCATGTCGCATCTTAGGCCAAAAGAAGTGTTCATGCAATATGTCATATGTCCTATCAACTCCAAAGTGACCCATTAATCCCCCTTCATGTGATTCCCTCATGAGCATAATGCGCAAAGAATAAGAAGGCACACATAATCTAGATTCCTTAAACAAAAATTCATCATGCTTTTAATACTTTCCAAATCCAGAATTCTCACATGCATTAAACATTTCACTAAAGAAAGCATCACTAGCATACAATTCCTTAATGAATTCAAAACCAATAAACTTAGAATCAAGCATGGAAAGTAAGACATACCTCCTTGATAAAGCATCGGCTACAACATTCTCCTTACCTTGTTTGTATCGCACAACATAAGGAAAACTCTCAATGAACTCACTCCACTTAGCATGTCGTTTGTTCAACTTGTGTTGGCCTCTCAAATACTTCAAGCTCTCATGATCCGTATGAATCACAAATTCCTTAGGCCAAAGATAGTGTTGCCATGTTTATAACGCCCTCACAAGAGCATACAACTCTTTATCATAGGTTGGATAATTCAATGCAGCCCCATTCAATTTCTCACTAAAATAGGCTACGGGCTTCCCACCTTGCATCAAAACCCCTGATGCATCACATTCAATCTCAAAAGTATTGTTAAAGTTAGGTAAAACAAGCAAAGGAGCATTAGTTAGTTTTTCCTTCAAGGTCTCAAATGCTTCTTGTTGTTCTTTTCCCCACTTGAATGGTGCATTCTTCTTCATCACACTTGTAATAGGTGCGGCTAAGGTGCTAAAGTCCTTAACAAACCTCCTATAGAATCCGGCTAAACCATAAAAAGATCTCACTTGACCAATGTTGGTGGGAGTTGGCCAATCTTTGATTGCTTTGATCTTTTCTTCATCAACTTCTATACCTTGCGATGACACCACAAAACTAAGAAAAACAAGCTTGTTTGTGCAAAAGGTGCACTTGTTAAGGTTAGCATACAACTTTTCAACCCTAAGTACATCTAACACACATCTTAGATGCTTAACATGCTCATCTAGGTTTCGGCTATACACAAGTATATCATCAAAATAAATAACAACAAACTTGTCAATATAAGCTCTCAAAACATGATTCATTAACCTCATGAAAGTACTAGGGTGCATTAGTCAATCCAAAAGGCATAACTAACCATTCATACAATCCTTGCTTAGTTTTAAAGGCAGTTTTCCATTCATCACTCTCTTTCATGCGAATTTGATGATAGCCACTTTTTAAATCAATCTTAGAAAATAAGCAAGCACCATGCAATTCATCAAGCATATCATCTAATCTAGGAATAGGGTAACGATACTTTACCGTTATGTTGTTTATTGCCCTACAATCAACACACATTCTCCAAGTCCCATCCTTCTTAGGAACAAGCAAAACAGGAACTGCACATGGAGAAAGGCTTTCACGCACAAAACCCTTTTGTAGTAGCTCTCCAACTTGTTTCTCTAACTCTTTTGTTTCTTCAGGATTTATCCTATAAGCTGGCTTATTAGGTATTTGCGCTCTAGGGATGAAGTCAATTTGATGTTCAATCCCTCTAATTGATGGTAAACCACTAGGAATCTCCTCGGGAAACACATCTACATAATCACTCAAAAGAGAAACAATGTTGCTTGGAAGCTCTTTCTCCAAGTGGTTAGTGCTCACAAGTGTATTTTTAAGCAAAAGCAAGATCAAAACAGAATTATCATTCAAAGCTTCTTTAATCTCACTCTTAATAGCTAACATACACTCCTTAACAACTTTCTTAGAACTAGCATGCTTATCAACCAAAACAGATTTGTTGTTATCGCAATTCACACAAGAACTAACATTCTTACCCTTTTCTAATACCCTATATTCCGATTCCAATTTAGCAAAATCCTCTTTCAATTTCAATTGATCTTTTAAAGCTTCTTGAGGTGATAAAGGAATCAAAGTAATAGGATGCTTACCACAAACAAAAGAATACTTATTTGTCTCACCATCATGATGAACTTTGTTATCATATTGCCATGGTCGACCAAGTAAAACATGGCATGCTTGCACTAGAAGAACATCACATAGCACCTCATCATTGTACCTGCCCAAAGAAAGAGAAACTAAAACTTGTTTGTTAACCTTAATCTCCTCTCTATCATTGAACCATCCTAAACTATAGGGTTTAGGGTGTTTGGTAGTAGGCAACGCTAACTCGTTCACTAAGTACACACTAGCTATGTTTGTACAACTCCATCCATCAATGATCACACTACTAGGTTTCCCACACGCATACATCCTAGTATGAAACAAATTCTCCCTTTGATTGTTCACATCTCCTTTAACATAGGCACTCAAAGTTCTTCTTGCAACTAAGTTCAAAAGTGTCAGTGTGTTACCATCATCATCATTCTCATCATCATGCGACAATCCCCGGCCCTTTCATCATCTCCATCACCACTAGATCCTAGGGCAAATTCTTCATCTTCACTCACAATTTCTTCATAGTCATTAGTGTACATAACCTTCTTGTTAACACAATCCTTAGCATAATGACCAAATCCTTGACACTTGAAACACTTAACATGATTCTTAGAAGATGAACTCGATGAAGACTTAGAATCAGATTTAGGGCTTGCTCCCTTTTGCGCCAACTCCTTCTATTTGTTGGATGATTTCTCATCTTTCTTAATTGGAGTTTTCCATGAAATTGATGATGATGCAAAGCTCTTCTTATTCCTCTTCACTTGACTTTCGGCCTTCAAGGCATGTTGAAGCAATTCCTCAACATCATAGTGTTGTTGCATCTCCACAATGTCATGAATTTCTCTATTCAACCCCGCCATAAATCTAGTCATAGTAGCTTGTTGAGCTTCATCAACTTCGGCCCTAGACATCAACAACATCATCTCGGAGTAGTACTCATCAACACTCCTTGTTCCTTGCCTCAAAGATTGCAAATCTTGGTAAAGACCATTAGTATAGAAGTTTGGAACAAATCTCTTCCTCATAAAACTCTTTAGCGCCAACCAAGTATCAATAGGCCTCTCCAAATTTCTTCTCCTTGATTGTACTAATTGATTCCACCAATTCAAAGCATTCTCCGAAAATTCAAGAGTAGCAATTTGCACTTTCTTAGGCTCGGCATGGGGGTAATAATCAAAGTACATGTCCAATTTGGTCTCCCACTCCAAGTAATCCGATGGTCCCCCTCTCCCATTGAATTTAGGGATTTTGTGCTTGATGTTGTCTTTAGACTCCTCTCTTTCAATTCCCCTCCTAGGCCGCATGTTATCATTGATTGCTTGACCTCCAAGTTCTTGTTGTCTCAATCTCTCCATAGGATCGATTCTATGCACAACTTGTCTTTGAGGTGGAGGTTGAATTCTTTCATTGTTGTTTGCGGCATTGGCTCCTTGTTGAGCTTGTTGATTTCGAGTTTCTAATGCCTCCAATCTAGTTGTCATGGTGCCAAGTTGTTGCATGATTTGTTGTAACATGGCAGCCGTGTTTACTTCTTGATTTGGTTCTTCTTGTCTATCTCCCATGGTTCCTACAAAAAGAACAAAGATTAGTAGTAAAAATCCTCACAAGTGTGTATGTGTGTGTGTATACCTTGATTGTGCTCTCGTATTTGCACTCAATTCCTATGGATTGGCGGTTGACTACTCTCTTGATGATCTCATAAGATTATGCCTTTTACTAGCTTCAATAGGCCTAATAAGAGCAACTTCTAGAGAACTCCTTTCTTCTCGTGACCTACTTGAGGAACAAACAATTAGTAGCAAAATTTTTGTGATCAAAGGAAAGTGATCTAAACCAAAAACCAAACCACTTATGCAGGCCTCTTATGTCGAATTCCTTCTCCAATTTTGCTGCACAAAAACTCAATTCAAGTACAAATCAAACAATTCAAACGATTAGCAAAACCCTAGTACCACTTAATCCAATTTTGAACCACTTGTCTTCAATGGGTTTGTAACCTAAAATTCTCCAAATTAAACTTCAATTTACAGCAAAAGCAACCCAAGAATCTCAATTACACAATCAATTAGGGCTAATTGCAACCAATTGAATCAATTGCACAAGATAAACCCTAATCCCCAAATTTCCCAAACAAAAACCCTAGTTTCTATAAAAAATCGATAACAACACAGATTTTTTTGATTTTTTTCAATATTTTCCCCAGAAAGAAAACACTAAAAGAAGTCTAAAACTCAAATTTCACAGCTTTCTGAAATCAAACGAATCCGGAACAAAAATCACTAGTTTCTGGTCGAATTTTTTTTTATTTTTTTGATATTTTTCGATATAACTACTAGTTATAAGGACCTCAAATCTGAAATTTCAAAGCAAACGGAGTTAAGATGAATCGGCTATGATTTTTCAAAGTTTCTGAATTTTTGAACACTATGGTGCGATAAGAACTTTGATGGATGAAAACTTGATGAATGATGAATAAAAGGATAGATTTACCGATTGAAGATGACAACCAATGCTCTGAATACCAATTGATATGAATCTATTTGTGTTAGATTCAATCCCACCTTTGAATAGCCACCAAAGTCGAATTGAAACACCAAGACTTCTAGACTTGTATGAGTCGATAAACCTAACCTAGTCTTCTTCTTCGCTTGTCGGCCTTAAGTCTTCAATTAGACCTGCAATTGAATACCTAAGATCACAAGATTCACAAACAATTAAGCAATCACAACCTAATTGTTTGCTAGGACTCTACAAGATTGAAGAACCCTAAGTTTGCTCAAACTAGAACAATGAAGCTAAGATAATCAATTGGGTGAATAAACTTCAAATCTTTATTGAAAACTTAACTTGTGTTTACAAGAGGGGGATGGTGCCTTTATATAGGCATAGGGTCGACACATACCCCCTTAACCTCCTTACATAGGCGGTTTATACATAAAGGAAAGATCAAAGAAATTACCTACACCTTGTCCTACTAGGAAAAGTAAATACATAACTTAATTAAGCAATGATTGGACTTAGTCAAACAAGGCCCAACCCAATGTCTTCTAAACTAAATAAATAGCTAATCTAAGATAGACTTAAAGGCCCAATTGGCCGAATTACACGATGTAAGCCCTAATGATCATCGATTGCAAGTATGGTGCACAACTTGGAATCGATGGGAATATTCTTTTGCTTAAAGTCTTCAATGCTCTCCAATTGATCTTCAATGGACTTCAAGCCTTCAAGATGACTTCGAACAAAGCCCAATAATGCTTCCTTGAACCTTTTAGCTCTAGCCCCAGTCATAGGACCTAATGGCATCACTAAAGGATCAAATGGCATCTTTGGTGCGATTCCTCCATCCAATGGCATCTTTGGTGCGATTCCTCCATCCATTGATGTCTTGGATGCGATCCCATCTCCTCCTTGCTCCTCCAAGCTTCCTTGCACTCCTTGATCATCCTTTCCAGGATCTACATTAGCTCCATTGTGCTCTTTAAGACCATGATAAGCCCTTGGCGCATTAGAACTACTTTTTCCTCCAGAAGATGTTGCGGACAATGCTGACAATTTGAACCAAGCAGATACTCGGAACAACAACGCTTATGTGCCACCACGCCCTAGGGGAATGGTAATGGCGCTCGGAATGACAATGCTATTGGCAATGCCAACCAACGCCATGCCCCTAGAGCACAGGCACGACAGGGTGGAGCTCAAGATCGCCCTGTTTATGAAGCATTCAGACCAGAAGCCCCTAGACAATTGGACCGCGATCAGATTATGGATTTAATCCAAGAGATGTTCGGCCCAGGACTCAGGAGGACGGGTAGGCCAACGTTTCACACTCCTTACCCTGAAGAATATGATCGCCAACATCCATTTCCAAGGGGGTACAAGATCCCTGAGTTTTCTCCCCATTTTTATGGCTTTTCTCCAGAGCAGTCTACCATTGAGCACGTGGGTCGTTTCACCATTCAATGTGGGGAAGCGAACTCTGGCTATCAGAAGCTGCGCTTATTTCCACATTCCCTCACTGGGGTGGCCTTTACATGGTACATTAATTTGGCGCCCAATTCCATTAGAACATGGGAAGACATGGAGAAAGCTTTCTGCACCCAGTTTTACCGCATAGAACCTGAAATTTCATTCTCTGACTTATCTCACCTTTCTCAAAGGAAGGGTGAGTCAGCTGAAGATTATTTGGCGCGATTTAAAAAGTTAAGGAATAGGTGCCGCACTGCCCTGCATGAGGAAGATTTTGTACATCTTGCACAAAAGGGATTAGACATAGAACTCCGCAAGAAGTTCGAGGGTATGGATTTTCGAGACTACTTTGAAATGACTACCAAAGTTGCACGCTACGAGAGGCTTCTCCATGAAGAATCTGAAAGAAGAAGTTCCTCATACGGGATTTATTATCAAGAACCTAACTATGAGTTGGGTGTAGCTGAGGTGAAAATTGATAAGCCCATTGAGTGTCCTTCCTTAGTGAAAACGGGGATGAGACACCCTCAGACACAAGAACATTTGGCAGCAGCTTATCAACGCGAAGCAGAGAAGAGGCCTCAAGATGGTAGCCGCATGTATTCATTTGATGTCTCCAAGACTTCAGATGTATTTGACTTTCTTTATAAGTCAGGGATGATCAAATTACCACCTAGGCATAGGCTACCCCATCCTGAAGACCTCAAGGATAGAGATTATTGCAAGTATCATGATTCGTGGAAGCATTCCACCAATAATTGCACTGTATTCAGAAATATAGTGAAAGAGAAGATTGATCGAGGAATTTTCAAGTTCCCAGATGCTCCCAAGAAAGATAGGGAGTTGACAAAAACCCATTCCCTGCCGTGGTCAATATGGTAGCAGCTAATTTTCCAACCAATGGACGCCTAACAAGAGAGGAGAAAGCCAAAAGCATCATGACGACAAATGACCCAGCACCAATGAAGAATGGCCCCAAAGAAGTAAGGGTGAGTGATCCAAAGGATGATGGGGGTGACGACTAACGTAAGGAGGTATGGGTATGTCAACCCATGTGAGGTGAAACCCATGAAGAATCAAATGGGCCGACCAATGGCTCCAAGACCGGTGGCATTGAGAAATTTGGCTCCAATGGCTCCAAGAAGGAAGTTGGAGTTTTCTCCACCCAAGGCGACACATGAAGTGCAACATCCTAGGTTGATGGAACCAAGGGTGATGGCGCCTAGGAGGCTTGATTTTTTTAAAGAAAGATTTCCTCCCCCAAAGCTTCAAATAACTATCAATGCAGAAGATGCCAGGGAGGTGCATTATCATCACCTAAGGCCACAATCAAAATCAAGGGTAATGAGGCCATCCTCAATGGCGCCATCCTCTTCAAAAATAGCAACGACGCCATATATCCTTGATCCTTCGGTGAAATTCCCAACAAGATCTAGAAGTGAGTTAAGACCATGGCTTGAAAAGAGAAGAAGGAGTTGAGGGTTGCTGCTGTTGAAGATGAAGTACAACTTCGGAAGAATCATGCCATGAATAATGTTCGGCCTAGAATGGTGAGGCCACCTAACAAAGCAACGATTGGAACTTGACAGAGAGTTCAACACCCAAAGTTTCCTCACCCACCTGTGCAACGTAATAGAAAGACTTGGAGGAGGGAACTAAGGAGAAGGGCTCACGCTAGAAGAGAGGCTGCTAACGCCAATATGGATGTGGATGTGGCTACCCTAAGTACCACGTTGGAGAAGTTCAAAGTCAATAACGCCGATGACAAGATTGGCAATGACGAAATCAATGGACTTGATTTTCCCTTATTTAAAGTTAGTGCAGACATGTCATTTGAGGATTTGGTTCGAAGAGGCTTAGAACCATGGAGGGCTAAGGTTTGTCTTGAACAAGCAAGGCTAGATGAAAGACTGGCGTTGGTGCAAAAGAAAGAAGCTGAACTTCAAGCCAAATTAGATGCCCATGCCAGGAGTATTAACAAAGTATCGTCTTACCCCAACCTTAACCTGGGGTCAATTCACCCTGAAGAGAAAAATGACGACAATATTGCTTCTGCAAGTGAGAATGTAACGCTGCAAGCAGATGACTTTAATGAAGAATCCGAGTGTAATTCCATTACATTTGGACAATTCACTGTTAACCTGCATTGTAACGTTCTCACCCTGCCTTGTGTTTTTGCTACTAAAATAGATGAAAAAATGGATCTTATTGAACCACCCCCATTTGGGGATAATGAAGATATAATCCAGCTGCCCCAAAGTGAAGGCGAAGGCTCGGGGGGCAAGATTGTTAGTGCTAAAGACATCATTTTCACCATACCCAATGATAGTGCAACCCGCCACATTAAACCTTTATATATTAAGGTTCATGTTGATGGCATCCCAGTCAATCGCGTTTTAGTCAATAATGGCGCCACTATCAACATTCTGCCATGTTCTTCCTTGAAGAGACTAGGCAAACGTGTTGAAGACTTAATTGAATCTGACGTCACAGTAAGTGATTTTTCTGGCTCTGTTAGCCAGACAAAGGGGATATTACCAGCACAACTCACGGTGGGAAGCAGAACATCTCTCTCAGCATTTTTTGTGATGGATTCCACATCCTCATATAATGCTTTACTTGTGAGGGATTGGATTCTTTCTAATTGGTGTATTCCTTCATCACTACACCAACTTTTAATGTTTTGGAATGGTGATGAAGTTGAGGTAGTTTATGCTGACACTAGGCCTATTTGTACCCTAATTTACACCTAGGGTAAATTAGGAATTATGGTTCAAATTTGATTGAATTAAGACCAGCCTAATCTAATTTGGATTTGGCAGAACTTTTTACTCATACCCCAAAACCCAAACCACCCTAAAGATTACTTGGAAAATTCCTTGTAATTTAATTTTAGTTAAAATTTGTATTGATATTTTTGGAAAAATAGTTGATCGCGCCACATGCCAAAATAGTCATGTTAATGGCGCCATGATTTTTCCTTAGCTAAATATTTGGCTTAGTGGCGATGATGCTATTTTGAAAGCCAAAATTAATAATGGCTTTGTTCCCAATCCAATAACGATGCCAAGCTTATTAAATTTGCTTTGGTACCGTGCCACCCTAAGAACCAAGGGAAATTGTTGGATCACCTTAGGCCATTATAGGATGATACCACCCAGTTTTGATATAGTGGCGCCGTCTTCAATACATGAATCACGCGGCAATATATTTGATCACCCAAGTAATGATGGTAAGGTGAATAACCTTTGGGTGGTGAAATCGCAAAGCTTGGTGCTGGGATGAAGCAAAATCGACTGGATCATCACTCACAAGGATCGCACATTTAAGGGTTGCAATTTTAAAGTTGACTATTTGAGACCGTCAATTTGTGATTTTGATTCTCTGAAGACAAGGAATTAAATTGCTTGATAGGTTGACCCTGGGACAAGAGTCAATCAACCATGTTGACAAATTGATTGCTGCGGTTGATGGGTCATGAAGGAAAAATCCCTTAAATCATGGAGCAAACCACGATCCCATGGCTATATAAGTGAAGTCTCCACCAACGTAGAAGCTTTCTCCGGACACCCGATTGCCCTGCGCAAAACTCAACCAAGCTTAGCGCTTGTACTCAACACACTTGTTCACTTGTTATCTTTTTCACTCGTGTTAGACTCTTGTCTAATTACTTATCCAGTGTCTTTGATCCTTTGGATCAATCTTTGTCAATTGTAATCCTCGTCTCTTTAATAACACACCATTGTTATTATCTTACGAGTTACTAAGAACCTTTTGTTTGAGTTGATCTGAATCTGGGTTGCATGATTTAAACACCCTGTGTGTGACTTACAACCAGTTCTCACAAATTTATCGTTTGATTTCCTTTTTCTACAAGCTTTTACGCTTAATCAATACTTTGTCAATTTCCTTGCGTAAATTGACTGGCACACCCCGAACACAAAGGCTCCCCAAAGAGATTTTGGTGCAACAAGGCCATTCAAGGTGGAAACCAATGCTGTGGAAGCAAGATACTATGATGAATCCATTGGCACTACCCGTTTTTTGGGGCAAGACAAGTTTGGGCGACCCATGCCCATAGTGCCAAGCCTTAGCACCAAGCAAGATGGCCTCAAGAAGGCCATGGAGGATCTTGTTCGGCCTACTGCGATCATACCATATAGGCAGCTTGATTGTTCACCCATCATTGAAGAAGTTCCATGATGAGTTCAGAAAATGAGAGAAAATTAGTGGTTGACGACGTTTTGATGAGATTGTCAACCTATAGTTTGGAATTACGCATACAATGTTTAGTGGACAAAGCCACCCCAATAGCATTAATGTGGCTTTAAAATTTTTTTAAAAAAATTTACTTGCCCTAATTCGGGTTCATAACATTGAAATAAGATGGCCACCCAAAGTAAAATAGCGTACTAGCCTTGGAACAAATTTCTCAATGATTGTGGGTTCATGAAATAATTTTGATCACCCAAGTTTGGTGAGGGTGATCTTAAATAATGAAAAATTGTAGAGTGTGGCTTAGTTTCAAGCCACCTAATGTCACATAAAATGCAATTGTTATTTTTACAAAACAAAATTGTGTTAAAGAGAATTTTGGCTACCCTAGGCTTGATTAATGTTGATGAGAAACTTTGATCACCCAAGATCTTTGGTTACCTAAATTTTGGGTAACGAATCAAAAGAAGATGGCCACCCAAAGTATATTTGGGTGATGGCTTTTTGTCGGTAGTGGTACAATTGTCATAGATGATCATGGCATATGGTGATTCCAGATGATGGAAATTGTTTTTGTTAGCCTAAATTTAATTTTGGCCACCCAAAGTAAAACTAGGATGATGGCCTTTGAACAAATTTCTTCAATGTCATAGAACCATGGAACAATTTTGATCACCCAAGTTTGGCGAAGAGTGGTTTTGACGCAATGGTGATACCAAATACAAAAATTGTTAGTGTTGACCTTATTGTTGGCCACCTAAATATACTATTTTTGTTGGTGAATGTTAATGACTTATATACGAACTAAAACTAGGGAGATAATTTTGGTCACCCCAAGCTTGGGTGACGTTGTTGAGACTTTGGTCAATGATGAGTCGGGGTGATGACCTTTGAAGCAATTTCAAGCATGTGGCGATATGAAAATTGTCATTGTTGAACAATTTTGAGATGGTGGGTGACGTTATTGGAGGAATTGATCGCTTAAAGCCATGGGATGATCCTAAGTGATAGAAATTATTAATTTTGGCTTTAATTATATATTTGGCCAATATATAGGATTTGAAGAAATCTATGGCATTGGCCTTAATTTATTATTTTTTATTTTTTGGCCACCAAAATCTATTATTGGTTGTTGGTAAAATTTAAGCCACCAAATGCAAGAAATTGCAATTTTTGGAGTTTATTGAAGATTTATATTTCATTAGACAATTTTGCTACGCTACATATCTAATGCAATAGGGGGGCAATGTTTGTACCCTAATTTACACTTGGGGTAAATTAGGAATTGTGGTTTGAATTTGATTAAAATAAGACCATCCTAATCCAATTTGGAGTTGGAAGAGCCTTTTACTCATGTCCCAAAACCCAAACCACCCTATAAAATTACTTGGAAAATTATTGTGGTTTTTGTTAGAGCTGGCAAAATGAACCCGAAACCCGCCCGAACCCGAAATTACCCGAATTGACCAGAAAAGTCAACGTCCCGAACTCGCCCGAACCCGAACCCGAACCCGAAATTACCCAAACCCGAAAATACCCGAACCCGCCTGAACCCGAACCCGACCCGAGCCCGAGATCAAAATAATATTAAAAAATTCAAGAATTATTTATAAAATAAAAAATTTTCATTATTGTTTAGAAAAATCACATTTCTTCCTTTTAATATTAATATTAAATAAAGCTATTACATATAAATAAATATGTCCAAGTTTTTTATAGGTTCAATTAAGGGTCCATTAGCTTTTAATTTGTTTAATCTAAGCCTTGCATTTTGATGATTTGTTTAATTTAATACTTAATTTGTTTTAATTTGCTACAATTTAGTATTAATTAGCATTAAATAGTTTAAATTAGTGTTGAAGTATATGTATTTTATATTTAATTCAGTTAATTTAAATTGTGCACACAATACACAACTTAATAATTGTCGGTGGCGTTGTCTTTCCAAAGAAGAGTTTTCGCTTTTAGCAAGTAGGATCATTTTCTTCTTGAAACCTTTTACTTTTTTCCATCATGTGGGAGCCTCTGAATGTCTCTAACGATGAGACGGTTCTTTCGTTAGTATTTTTTAACAATTACTCAATCTTTATATATACTTCCTCCGTTCCAAAATCCAAAATAACTGTCGTTTTTTGGATGAATATGGTTCTAGGAATATATTGATTATCATGTTATATTATATACTCTATGTTATTATATTATAATTATCAATAAACTTATAGTAAAATAAAAGATAAACAATTATTTTTCTTTTAAAAAAAAGCTTGCACGTTGAATCAGGATGAGCAAGAAATTCGAATCGGATTCTGAATACCGTAAGTGAACCCGAACCCGACCCGGGCCCGAACCCGAACCCGATCCGAGCCCGAACCCGAAATACCCGAACCCGAAAATACCCGAACCCGAAAATACCCGAACCCGAAGTACCCAAACCCGAACCCGCCCGAACCCACCCAATTGCCAGTTCTAGTTTTTGTTAGAAATTGCAATCACCCCTGGGTTAAGTGCTATTGGAAATTTTGATCACCCCAAGTTAGGGTGATGCCGATGAAATTAAAGGGCCACCCAAAGAAGTTGGGGTGATGGCTTTTGGGCAAACTCTACAACGTGACAACCTTATGGAAGACTTTCGGTCACCCAAGTATTGGGTGATGGCGCCATAAGATATTGATCACCCCATGGGTAGGGTGGTGCAACCCTAACATGCAACATGCAAAAAGTCGTGTGATGCCACCCAAGGGAATGAGGGTGACGCTGTGATCAAGCATAAGGCGCGCGTCAATACGCCTTGGGTAGGCATGTTCCAAGATCCAATGGCGCCATGCTAGGGTGAGCAACGCCCATGAGAACACATCAAGCTTTCACACGTTGAAAATCAGAAGTTGACTAAATCAAATCACTAACTTGTGTGATTTTGATTGTGATCAATTTCCTAAAGTCAAGGAGTTTGATGGGTAATTAAATCATTTGTCATCAAAGTGAAGGTTGACCCAGATCAATTGACGTAGTTGACATTTCAATTGTTGTTGGTGGGTTATTAATAAAGAAATCCCTTAAATGGTAGAGTAGATGACGACCCCATGACTATATAAGAAGAAGCTCTGCCAACGAAGAAACTCTCTCCGGACACCCGATTGCCCTGCGCAAACTCAACCAAGCTCAGCGCTTGTACTCAACACACTTGTTCATACTTGTTATCTTTTTTACTCGTGTTAGACTCTTGTCTATTCACTTGTCTATTGTCTTTGATCCCTTAGATCAATCTTTATCAATTGTAATTCTCGTCTCTTTAATAACACTTCATTGTTATTATCTTACGAGTTACCAAGAACCTTTTGTTTGAGTTGATCAGAATCTGGGTTGCATGATTTAAACACCCTGTGTGTGACTTACAACTAGTTATCCACAAATTTATCGTTTGATTTCCTTTTTCTATAAGCTTTTACGCTTAATCGACTTTGTCAATTTCCTCGTGTAAATTGGCTGGCACACCTCCTACACGAAGGCTCCCAAAGAGATTTTGGTGCAACACTTATTCCAAGAATAAACCTTTTCCAAAAATTACTTTTAAAACAGAAAACAGAGGATTAAAATTATCAATTAAAAGAAAGCAATTAAACTAAAAACAAAGCAAAGTAAATTAAATCTAAATTTATGGCAATTTATAAAGAAAACAATAATTAAAAGGCATACTTCTTCTCCAATGGTAGAATTTAATCAAATTAACTATGGATCCTTAATTTAAAAGATGAATTTAATATTTTATCCTTGATGACATTGGTCTAGGAAAACCTAACATGTATATTAGATAAGATTACCGGGTTAAGGCTTATAATATCCCTATTATTCTTTCGGTGATTGATTTCCTGGTTTGGGCTTAAAAATTACCTAAGAACAACTCATTAAGAACAATTATTTTTCACACATGCTTAATAAATAAAACCAAACATCAAACAAATAAATCACCCAATGGTAAGCTCATCCCTTGGATGGAAGGGTTAATTCTCATCCAATTGTTACCAATACTCAAACTTGAAGAGTTAGTTCTAAGCTTGATCTAACTATAGATCTATCAACTATCAAGATCGTGTAATAAAACAAAGACTCACTTACTATCTAATCAAGGACAAACATCAAATTATAAGCACAAAAATCTCACCATAATCAATTGATAGGATTCACCAAAGGATAAGAAGTATTAAGAATTTAGCTACTCATGGATTTTTCCAAATCCATGAGAGGCATAAGAAAACTTACAAGACCTTGAAGGGGAGGAATCTCCTTAGCCTTCAACAAGGAGGGTTATCGCACCTCTCTATGCAAAGAGAGGCGTCGACACCCTCAACCTGAAACTAGAGAAGAAACTAGAATATTTTCTAAGAAAAAGATGATAGAGAATTGTGTTCTCTAGGGTTACATAAGGTGACTATTTATAGTGGAAAAATAACCTAAAGACTCCAATTATACTTAGTATAGGACTCTAGGACGTTCTAGGCTCTGACTTGGTCTCCAAGTTGGATTAAAAGTCTTCTTAGAGCAAAATCCAAGTGAAAATATGATCCTGAAAAATTTTCGAATCGCACAGCAACTTCGACAGCAATTTCGGGTTTGAAGATGGCAGAACTGGGCTTTGGACTTCAAAGGAAAGTTGTAGATCTCGGAATTAACTTTTCAACGGCTACTCACGGGTCTAAAACGGACATCTGAGCAGAAAGTTATGACCTTTTTACCGAGACTGCGCTGAAACCTAATCCAACTAGGACTAGTATCGAGATTTTGCCGGATTTGGATATTTACTTAGATATATGCGGCACAAAATTGTGATTTTAACTCCAATTGTGGGCTTATATGAGCTGAGTATTATCCCATATAAAATATCCAAAATTCCATAGCATTTGGGCTTCTTCTGAGCTTGTCTTCAATCCTTTGCAATTTAACTCCAATCTTCAATTCTTGCTTCTTGAAATAATTCTTCAATGGTCTTCAATTCTTCAAATTATCTTCAATAAATCTTCAAACACGAACTTCGAATCTCCAAATCTTCAATCCAAATTGCTAAGTCCATATCTAAACCACATATAATGATAACCCCCTTTCATAAGGGGGTTACATGTGGTTTAATTGGGGGGTGACACTTATCCCCCCAAGTCCCACATAAAAAGGCTTATTTATATAATAAGCCTTGAAGTTTTCAACTTTATCCTCTTAGATCCTTCTGATATTTCTTGTAAGCCCTTCAACTCACTTTATTTTACGTTAAGACCCTTAAACATTTACCTTTAATGCAGTTTCATCCTCAAACTTTTTACTCCATGCTATTTGGTCATTTGATTTCATTTCTTTTAGTTTTTACTTTTACTAATTAGGTCCTAAACTTCTTTGAAAATAGTATGGACACTATAATTAATACAAAAGTTGCACCATTTATGCGGTAATTTTAGAATTCTTAGCTATTAATTATTCAAATCAAATAAATATATGACAAAAATGCCTTATATAAAAAATAATTATTATATTCTAAAAATATTTATAATACGTTATTTTATTTTTTCTAAAACCCTATTAAGTTTTAAATTCTAAACTCTGCCCTTCAAATAAAGTCAAATATTATTATTTTGGGCTATTGATTTGTAACTAAATATTAATAAAATCTTGCACCATGCACCTGTTAGCTATTTCCTTATCAATTTAACTCATTAATACCTTATAGAGATGATTTGTAATACTTTTCTATTGGTTTTTAAATTTGTGAACGTGAAAATTGTCGTGTGTATAGATGATAGAGAGGGTTTCGCCGTAACGGAGCGCGGCTGGGTATTTGCTTGTTTGTGTAAAAACTTACTCCCTCCGATCCAGAATAAGTGTCACGTTAGGAATATCACACATATTAAGACAATAATTAACTCACCTTAAATTTAGTAAAAAAATATTTTAAATGACTTAAACACCCCAACCTTTTATTAATTATATTTATCTTCTCTCTCCCTAACTCCTCATTAATTAGGGGTATATATGGTAAAGATACTACAAATTGTATTGGTTTTATAAGTGTGACACTTATTATGAAATAAACCAAAACTTGATTTGTGACACTTAAAATGGATCAGAGGGAGTATCAATTTAGCTCCAAAAATAGTGAAAAACAACAAGGGAGTAATGATCATAAAAATAGGGTCTATTTTGACTCGATCAGATGCCGAGAAACAAATATTACCAAAGGGAGTAATGTTTGCTTATAACAATTTATTTCCACATTTAATTACGGCATTGTCGCAACGTGTGTGTCCGGGATCCGAACCCTACCGCTAAACGACTTGTGTGGAAAACACTAATGAAACCTATGGAGTCGCCACTAATCTTTTTTACCTTGGTGTGATTAGTCACCTACTGATTGACCTAAAACAGTCTAATGAGGTCCAAAGCTTGGCCTGGGACCCACTAAACCTATAGGTTCGGTCTTGTCACCTGAATCTAGGTTCGGGAGTCGGTTACACCCGGGGAAGGATTAACACCCCCGGAACGCCTGTCAAATGACGGTACCTCTAAATCTAACTAGATCTAATGTGGGTCTAAAATAAAAAGGTTGCTTTTAATCTTTAATCCTAAATTTTGAAATTTTCCTTTGTTTTAAGTGAATTAACACATTTTGTTACTCTTTAGAAAACAATAAAGCTAAACTCAAATGTGAAAAGAAAACTGAACCTTCCGACCGGAAAGGGGCATTTTGGGAAACAAACAAAGAAAACAAGGATCTTCCGACCAGGAAGGGGCATTTTGGTGAGCAAACAAAGAAAACGAGGACCTTCCGACCAGGAAGGGGTATTTTTGGAAACAAATAAAGAAAACAAGGACCTTCCGACTGCGAAGGGGCATTTTGGGAAGCAAACAAAGAAAACAAGGACCTTCCGACCGGGAAGGGGCATTTTGGAAAAAGATGAGAAAACTGTGACCTTCCGACCGGGAAGGGGCATTTTTGAAATAAGAATAGAAAACTGTGACCTTCCGACCGGGAAGGGGCATTTTTGGAATAGAAGGAAACTGTGACCTTCCAACCGGGAATGGGCATTTTTGGAATAACAGAAGAAAACTGTGACATTCCGACCGAGAAGGGGCATTTTTGGAATAAGACAAGAAAATTGTGACCTTCAGACCGGGAAGGGGCATTTTTGGAAACAAATAAAGAAAACAGAGACCTTCCAACCAGGAAGGAGCATTTTTTGTAAACAAATAAAGAAAACTGTGACCTTCCGACCAGGAAGGGGCTTTTTGGAATAAATAAAGAGACTATGACCTTCCGACCGGGAAGGGCTTTTTGGAATAAATAAAGAAGACTATGACCTTCCGACCGGGAAGGGGCTTTTTTGAATAAATAAAAAAGACTATGACCTTTAGACCGGGAAAGGGCTTTTTGGAATAAGTAAAGACAACTGTGACCTTCCGACCAAGAAGGGGCTTTTTGGAATAAGTAAAGACAATTGTGACCTTCCGATCGGGAAGGGGCTTTTTGGAATAAGAAAAGTAAACAACACCTTCCGATGAGGAAGGGTAGACTGGGAAAACTAAACAACACCTTCCGATGGAGAAGGCAAACTGGGAAATCTAACCAACACCTTCCGGTGGGGAAGGGCAAACTGGGAATTTAAACAACACCTTCCAATGAGGAAGGGCAAACTGGAATAGTAAACAACTAAACAACACCTTCCGATGAGGAAGGGCAAACTGGGAATTGGCAACTAGACAACATCTTCCGGTAGGAAGGAGAAATTGGGAATTTGATAACTAAACAACACCTTCCGACTAGGAAGGGCAAACTAGGAAAAGTAAACAATACCTTCTGACGGGGAAGGACAAATTAGAAATTTGACAACTAAACAACACATTCCGACTGGGAAGGGCAAACTGGGAAAAGTAAACAACACCTTCCGATGAGGAAGGGCAAGCTGGGAAATGTAGACTTAAACAACACCTTCCGATAGGGAAGGGCAAACTGGGAAAACTAAACAACACCTTCCGACCGGGAAGGGCAAACTGAGAATGAGACAACTAAGCAACACCTTCCGACCGGGAAGGGCTAAACAGGAATAAGACAACACCTTCCGACGGGGAAGGGCAAACTGGGAAGCTAAATAACACCTTCCGGTGGGGAAGGGCAAACTTGGGATAAAGCAACTAGACAACACCTTCCGATTGGGAAGGGCGAACTGGAATAAGACAAACTATACAACATCTTCCGGTGGGGAAGGGCAAACTGGGAATAAGCGGATTTTAACCTAATCCTGATTAATGTATGAATGATATGATGCATGCAAAGTCCAAATTTTATTATTTGATCAATAAAAGGGGGTTTACTCGAGTCAACCCCCACGAACCTAGCCCGGCCCCCCAAGGATATTCGTGAAAGCTTTCGATCTCAGAGCAGAATCCCGAGAGGTCGTGCTTGTGCACCTTTACCCGAGATTTACCCGTCATAGTTAAAAACACCATTTTATGGATTTAGCAGTGGCATGATCAAATGAATTGACAGAAATAAAATGGAATGCAGATGAACTAACCTAATTGACTTTGGTCAAAATACACTCATTTGATTAAGCTTCAAAGAGAAATCACACTCAAAAATTGATTATGAGATTAGTAATCTTACTAGATCCTAACCGTTTATTATGAAATTATCGCTTTATTTCCAAAGATCTTATTTCCTCACAAATTAGTCAAACGTCCAAACTTTTAGTCTAGGAATTTCATTTTTCTTATTAACTAATCACAAATTCCATCATTTAGTTCAAAGATTTTATTTTTATTTCACCTTAATCAAAAGTTTAACCTTTTATTCAAAGATTCCACTTTTATTTCAAATTATTCAAAGATTTCATCTTTTGCGTAAGGATTCAATCTTTATTTACAAAATTTACTTAAAAGTTCAATCTTTTAATTAAAAATTCCATCTTTATTCACAAATTATTTAAAAGATTTAATCTTTCACTTAAAGATCCAATATTCATTTACAAATCACTTAAAAGCTTCACCATAAAGATTCAATCCTTATTTACAAACTACTTAAAAGATTCAATTTTTTTACTTAAGAATTCAATCTTTATTAACAAATCACTTAAAAGCTTCATCTTTCAACATAAAGATTCAATCTTTATTTACAAATTACTTAAAAATCCAAATCTTTGTTTACAAAAATTATTTAAAGACTTCATCTTTCAACAC